>JANHFX010003227.1:36936-55477 GCA_027560015.1 Chloroceryle amazona | reverse complement strand
CATCTTAAAGTAACTTTTACAGCCATTTTTAATGGACTAAAAAAATAGCCAGTCATCAGATACCTGTTGGTTGAATACGACAATAATAAGAGTTTAGGTTATCTTTGCATTTTAGTTCATCATTTTTGCCTACATCCTCTTCTGATTACCTAGTGCAAGGAAAAGTGGTAAATACACACTTTAATTTGTGTTTGGGAGAGTAATATAATTGCTGAATGTAATCACATGTGTGATGATGCTTGGTTTTTTGTTTGTTTTTATTTATTATTATTGTTGGTTTTGTTTTGTTGGTTTTTTTTCTTGTGCTTCGGTTGGGCTTGGTTTTTCCCTCCTTTGGGTGCTCAGGAGGACTGTTTTGAAATCCTGAAGTGTTTCTACAAATAAAAAAATATTTACTTTACAGAAGTTTTAGCACAATGAGATTCACTTATCCGTACTGTGAAAACAGAAATTATTTCCTAAAACTAATGCAACTTATCTTTGGGAGAAGGAAAAAAATAATCAGCTTGGAAAATAGAACTTTAGTTTTATGTGAACGTGTTAACCAGAGGCAGAGGATTGTGAGAACAAGATTTACATTTCTAGTCTGTTCTACTTGTGAGTTCACTTTGTCCTTGAAATATCAGTATTAAAGTAAAACTAATAGCAAAATAAAGATATTGGCATATTTTTATGCTTATGATGTTATAATGATAAATGTGGGGTAGTAGTATCCAACTTTTAGAGATATGTTGCTTTTTACTTCCTTCTCTGTTGTGAATTAAAGGAATACATTAAAAGTAAAGATGTTGTTGCATAAATATACTAAATAGTTGTCCTAATTGTGATTTATTCCTTCTAATTGACTTTCATTGAGGTTATTTCAACCTAAACCCACAAATCTTGTGTTCTTTATTTAACCTCAGTATTTTATGTTAAAAAAGGATCTATCCTTAGAAATATGTCTTTATTATACTGTCAGTTGGATTTTTCCTGATAGAATACTTCATCTGTCTTATAAGTTTCTTATCAGATGTTCTAAAATGATAGTAAGTAATAAAAGTATGAGTTTCTCCATCTGGTAGAAATGCATTTCCAGCCACTTCTCTGATCTGTCAAGTACATGAAAACCTACCATCACAAAGTCAGTGAGGATTCACAGCATGCTAAAAATGTGAAATAATTTGTAGGCTCAAATTCTGCTTTATTTCTAATCACGAGTAACAATTCTGACCATATATTTGGTTTCAGGACTGAAGTTACATCAAATAATTAGCTGTATGTGTAAACAGTTGGGATAAAATAGTATTGTTGACTTTATGTTGATTGAAAAGTGGGTTAAAAAACATTGCAAGAGAAAACTTAGTTGTACTGTGTTTTATTAAATCTCTGATCGTGAGAGCTCTCATTATGCAAAGCACTTAAATGACATTACTTAAAGTCAGTCCTTGAATCTTTCTATTACTGTGTGCTATTCATCAGTTAAATATAATACTATAGAGTATATAGGGAAGAATATTTATCAAAAAATTATTACATTAGCAGGAAAACATGCTTTAAATTAGCTTGCTCTTAGCTTTGTGATGTACCAGTTTAACATATCATTTCTTCTGTTTGATTCGAACAGAAGATATTTTTTTTCCCAGTTAATATTTTGAATCTTTTATGCATTCCAATGAACAATTTCAAATTACCCTTTAACACAGAACTGATTTATTTTACATTTAAAGCATGTAATATCTTTGTTTGTTATATCAGAATGGCTGCATGAGCACTTCCAGTAACAATTCCATTAATAAATACAAACAATGGAAGAAACTTCTTCCTATATCCATGTAAGTAAAAACTACATTAGACTTAAGCACACCTAAACTTTTCCTGTCAACTATAGTTGAATGCACAACACCTACAAGCTGTACTGCTTTCTCAAGCAAGCAAGCAAATCTCTTGCCTTAAGCTTTGCTGTTCCAACCACTGACTTCAGAGTAGATGTAAGAGTTGTTAACTGGGTATTTCAGGTGTTCAGTGAAGTCCCCATGAGAGCTTTCAGAACCTGAAAGAGTAACTGTAAAGATGAACTTTCATATGGTACACAATGGATATCAGATGTGAACTGATAAATGGGAAGCTTGGGACTCTTGCACTGCTTCTTGGATTTTTGAAATAAAGCATCTCACTTCATGAAACAATTTATCTGTTTGATCACCATTTTCTGCTTGGTGCAGAGGAAGAATAGATACTTAAAGCCTGAAAATGTTTGTTTGTTCAGCCTACATCACATGGTTTTACTGGAATTGGCTTACACTTCAAAAGTGTAGGAAATAATGCCTGTTTTTAGCATGATGCCAAACTTCATACGGACATGCTTACACAGTGTGTAGATTTACCTTTTTTGCAGTCCAATGAGTGTCTGTTTCTCAATGCAGTCCTTGATACTATTTTGAGAACTTCATGGCAACGCATTTAGAAATGTTTTCCTTTCAGTGATTTTTCCTGAATTTATAGTTTTTACTGTTTCATAGTTTGAACTAAATTGCAGGGGTATTTTTACAAAGCTGTGTGGTTTTACATCCTTAGAAACAGGTTTCTTAAAGTGTGCCCCTACCAGGTTGAATAGTATTTAATCACTTATGTGTGGTGAATAATTTTTGCTTATGAATTCTTTAATATTTATCAAAGAGGCAGTAGGTTAGGAGTGAGCTTCATGCTGATTCATACAGGTTTTTTCCCTATAACATGTACGTTAAATAAAATACTTGAACACTGCATTGCCATCTGGTGGTTTCTTCTAAGGATGCTGAATAGAAAAGGAAAGAAAGCTTTTTTTTCTTAAAACCTGAATCTGTTAAAAAGAAGAATGGGGGGGAGTATGTAAAAAAAAAATAAAATTAATACATAAAGAATTATGACTTGATCGGTATACTTGGACACTATTAGTGTAGTGGGTTTTTATATATTCACATTGCCTACTTGCAGTCTGGTGGCTCATATCAAAAAAGTGAGAGTTGTTATTACTATCTGTAGTTCTCTGCTTTTCTACAGATTATTATGCATTATGAGTTAATTAATTAACATTCAGTGTTCAGTTCTGCTGTTGTGAATGGAAATACTCTTTTTTGGGTCAAATTTATTCTATGATGGAATAATTTAAGTGGAAGAACAGCCTTTCTGATGATGGGTTATTCAGATATGTATGAGATCCTTCACATCATTATAATGAGATTAAAGTCTATGGATGTATTGTGTCATGTATGGGAAGATTACTTCTCTTTTTAATGTCTAGTGTATCTGTGCCTTAGCAGCTCTGAATGCAGATGGTTCTAGTTGTGCTTGTATAGAAGATCAACATTATGAAAATTGAAGTAAAGAGCTTTAATGTTGCAGCATCGGTATTTCTGAATTTTAGTTTGTTTTGTAGGAGCAAAAGATGAGTTTTAACCAGGTAAAAATAATGCAACATCTTTGTTGTTGTTGTTCTAAAACTAGTGGAATCCTGAGGAACAGGCTGAAAATATATACTAAAATTCTCAAGTAGTTATTCTGTTTCACAATTCCATATTCTTCAGGAACAATAAGCAGACATTTTTCTAAATTATGGCTCTATATGAATTATTTTTTAAGTAAAAATATTTTATCAAATAATTTCATAGTTATAAAGGATATCTCTTCACAAACAAGACAGTTTCATTTTCAAAAATATTTCTCTTAACTGGAAAAGGAAGATGTGATCTGTGCAATGTAGGTCTTAACTTTAACAAAACCAAGATTTTACATCTCATGACAAATGCCATAATAATAGCTCAACAAATTTAAAAAAATAAAAATCTGTGGAATGAAAATTCTTCACCTGTGCTATATGTAAGGAATATATCTACAGAAGTCAAGGCACTTTAAGAACTCTTTTCAGGTAGGAAGAACTTATGAATTTAGTTTCCTTGTTTGTTCCTACTGATTGAATTGTCACTATTTTGTAGAAAATAATTTAATACCTATCTAGAATGCAGCTTATGTGACAAAAAATCATTGAGAAATTCCACACAAGTGCTGAGACTTAGCAGAGGTCTAGTACCCAGTATTTGAGTATTGGTAGTATTTATTTATTTATTATAACCCTTCTTGGTGAGACTTAGTGTCCTAAGTACATAGTACTACATAAATCATCCTATTCTTCCTGGTGTCGTTCCTTCTGTGGTGCCATTCTCTTTTTCATTATGGCTGTGTTTTGACTGCCTAAGTCTTTTCTTCTGCTATTCCTGTCAAAAGGTTATTAGTTTCTTAATGTCATATCTGATCTGATAGGCACTGAATAGTAATCAGATGGTTCAAAAACATAAGGAATCGACATATATCTGTTGTGCTTTTTCTTTTACAATCTGAAGGCAGAACACCCACATATACAGTACTCCGAGTACATTGAGCTTGGAGCAATGCATTTACAGCAATTAAAGGATATGCTTCTTGTAAGCCATAGGAGTTTGTGTCAACTGATATTAATGGCCTCTAGCTGTTGTTTTCACTCTGTTGCAGAATGTTAGTTTTACATTATTAAT
The DNA here is from genome assembly GCA_027560015.1 of Chloroceryle amazona. Classification (NCBI taxonomy): domain Eukaryota; kingdom Metazoa; phylum Chordata; class Aves; order Coraciiformes; family Cerylidae; genus Chloroceryle; species Chloroceryle amazona. Next base: position 50,948 of record JANHFX010003227.1, on the reverse strand, counting down.
TGATGAAGCTCGTGGCTTGTTGAGTGGTTACACAGAACCTGAAATACTATTTAGAATCTATGTCAATCTGATGTACAAGATTAACTTCTATGAGCAAAGACGTACGTATCTTTCTTATTATATTGGGGCAATGGGAATATTTTTGCATCATGACCTAGTTAAGAAGTGAATCTTATTTCAGACAAGGGTTGTTTTAAAAAAAATCGCTTTGAATTGGCATATAAATATACAGCCCTGTTTGTAGTTGTAGCTGTGGGACTGAATGGGTAAAACTCTGAATCATTGTTCTTTTTGAGGGAAAAGAGAAAGAAAGATAAGGGGAAACATTTACAGTTAAAAATACAATGGAGATAAACAGAAATCTCTGTTGCTCATTCTCAGGCAACATTTTATGTTCAGATCTATTCATTTGTTCCCTATTGTTTCTATTAACACTATTATTTTTCTGCTTTTTATCCTACGAATAAAATATAGTTTCCTTTTTACATCTTATTCAGTCTTATTGCAAAACAGCTGTTTCTCCCCATTTTAATGGGTAGTAGAAATCAATAACTTTTATTTTTAATGTTAAAACATTCTCTTCATAGTTGAAGAATGAATTAACTGGGTGTATCTACTTGGATTTTGCCTAATTACAAGGTAAACACCTTGTATAGTGTGTGTCAGATGGGGATGGTGTTATTTGCTTTCTTATTTGGACATTTCTTTTAAAGACAGAAAACCTTCAAAAAGAGTACCCTTCAATATATAGCAATGGGGTCAACTGAGATGAATGGTTGCTTATGCCTGCTGGGAGGGAGGTCTGGATGATGTAGAGATGTAAAGACTGGGTAAATGCTCTGCCTCCTCCAATGCTTTCACTCTCTGTCCTGAACTTTTGTTTTCTATCTGACAAAACCATGAGGTCTCCGAGAATTAATATAGATCACAGAAAAGTTTTACAGCTTGTATTTCTACATGTAGTGATCAGTGTCCTTCAGCACCTTAATTGTACAGCAGAAGTATCCATATCCCCATGCTGCAGCCAATTCTTGCAGAGCCAGTTATGCCAGTTTTGATGTGATTTTTCGCTTTCTTTCTTAATTTATGAAGAAAAAAAAAGCCACCTGATTATTGTTAGGAGAAAAACCATGAAAGGAATACTGGAAGAAAGTAGGACTTAACAATTAATTTACTTAGTAACTTTTTGCACATTCAAGAAATCAGAGTGTTCCTTTAGTATATGTTTTTGAACCTCTTTTTTTTTTTTTTGTTATGCCAACCTCATATTGGAAACATATTCTTTTAAATAATTCTTTACAATATTTCATGTTTCTTTAGCTACATAATGTTGTATGTGTTGCATTTCTATGGAGTAACTTTCAACATATAGTTTTAATTTGAAAAACTCTGAAGAAAAATCTTGTTGGAAAGAATACCAGTTTTGTTAGTGAGCTTAAATAGATACTTGGCCAAGGGCATGGTTCTGCTCCAATAGTCTCAACTCTGTTTTTTAAGCTAAGGCCACTGTTCAGTATGTCAGGTGAACAGCAATGATGCAGAATGTTTACTGTGGGATGACTATATTATAAAGAAAGAAAGACAGTTCTGTGCTCCTAGAGGATCTGGACACTAAGGAATAATTGCATTGCAAGCATAGATGCTGTGTGACACATTACTTATTTTGAAGACACGATGAAATCAGTAACTGTTACTTGTCCTGTGAACATTTACAAATAGGATGGCTGGAATTTTAAAATAGTTATATGACCTTTTGTTTTTGCTCAGATCCATACTGATAGTTTTCAGTATCTTGGGAGATGGTGAATAGTACTGCAGGATGTGAAAAGCCTGTGTGGTAGTAGCAAAGGGTCGATGTTTTATAGTGTGTGATACGTGTTAAGAAATGATGATGATAGCAAAGGAGACAAAACAAAATCTAACCCTGAAAGGACAATAGTAGATATTCTTGCATAGTTTAGTCATTGAGTTTTAGTAGCTGTTTAGTATGACTCGCTGCTTCCACACTCCCTATTTTCCCTGGGGAATGGTTAGCAGTTGTTTTACTGCTTGGCATCTGTTGGCAAATGGCCTAGAAGATCTAAAAGAACAAGAGGACTTTCATCAGAAATAGCTGTTGCAGAGATTTATTTATTTGAATATTATACTATCAATTTTATGTAGACTAATGACTATGAAGAATAGGAGACAAAAGCCTCTCAAGGACAAGTAATGGCCATCTGATAGATTTGTCTTTTTTATTTGTGTACTCAGTTGTGAAATATTATTAAAATACAGAAATAACATCTGTGATAATGTTTTCCCCATTAAAATATGTTTTGCTGCTACACTTAAAGCAAATGAAAATTGATTAACTCTATCCTAGATTAAAATACTTAACTGTCTCTTTCTTTCTGAAAGGTGGAGGGAGAAAATGCTGTCATTGATACATACACAGATATATGGGAAGCTACTTAAAATGAAAAGAGAAGGTCGTGCCTTAGATTGCAGTACTGAAATATTCAGCTGCTCTTTCTCAGTCTCGTTCTTGCTGTTACAGCCTTTATTTCAAATGCAAAATGCACACAGGCTGTCATTACTTTAAGATTTATCTTTTTATCTGTTTTTCAAAACAGTTTTTTGCAATTACAAGGAGAATTATCGAACTGCTATAATGGTAAATTACAACACAGTTATGTTAGTTGAAAGATGGGTGCTTCTATAATTTTATTTGTTTGCTCTGAACACTAATTTCAGGAGATTGTCAGGTGTACAGATGCACAGCAGACAACCGTGTTGAGACAAGCTGGAAGTTAATCTGAAGTAGCCCACTTCCACAAATTGCTCTTTTTCATCCTTGGCAAAAAGAAAGGAGCATTTTTAATTCTTTATATAAATTCTAATTCCAATTTAAATAGTTACAATTGATAGACAGTTTTAATTACCAACTTGTTTAGGTTGGAAGGGACCTCTTAAGATCATCTAGCATAAGCGCCCTGGTCCAAGCAACATCAGCTGTAGGACGTTTCTCAGGATGGTGTGCAGTTCAATAAAGTGATTTCAGGACTGTTCTTTAAACAATTTTTTAAAAGGAATTTAGGCAAATGTTTTAGAGGCTGTATGTACATGCTGTATTCCCTGACCCTCGATTGTACCAAATTAGAACTTCCCTAAATATCTCTCTCCTTGTGGGTTGCCTCATCTCACAGTGGACATTGTGTCCTGTTTAGGATGGTAGTTCTGAATTGCTCTAATGTGGAGTTGGAACATACCAAGCAGGTGTTTCACCTGGAGCTATTGGCATGTCATGTTCTAAAAATTGACTGACCTGTAACCAGTGTTAGTGAAAATTACTTGGTACTTCTTCAGGTTTTTATTTTTTTTTCCTCAGTGAGATTATGTATTTAATGGAAATTTTAAATATATTCAAACTCTGTTGAGTTTGGAGTTGAGCCTGGAGTAAAGCTGGTGTTAATGTATTTTTTCAAAAAAGTTCAAAGTTGTCTTGTCTGAAACTTCATATTTTCTGCTGAATGTCATTGGCCATATAACCCAGAGTGAGTTACGATGGCAAAACAGAGGACAAGCAAGGAACAGTGCAAAATCTCTGTGTATGTACAGGTATCAGTGCTATGAGGGAAGGCTCAATTCCTTCCTATGGATTATGGAGCCTAGAGAAATGGTGTTAAGCTGTTGCATGAGTGATTACCTGAGTACAGCACAGCAAAGGAGGAGGGAAAATGTGGAGCAATAGTGTCAAAATCTAAGCCCTTTCTAATCAAACGGGCTGAGCCAAGCATGGCAAGAAGTCAAGCTGCCTTTTCTAGGAGTGACTAACACATACCTTGTGATATCACAAGGGGCTTCCTGGAGGTCTGCACCAGGCTACTTTAAGCAGTTGGCAACAAAATCACTTTTTCATTTTGTAGGTTTATTTTTGCCATTGGCAGTGTTTTAAATATAATTGATACTTTTATAATTTGAGACAAAATCAAATTGAAAGCTTTCTATTTTTCTAGGAAATTGAATAAGGGTATAAATTGAATAAGGGTCCTGAATAACAGGACATTTATTTGGGTAATAAACATCTTGGAAACAAGTATTCAGCAGAATTTCAAGTTGGTGTAAGTTTACAAATATACATGCATTCATTTTATAGTACACTACTTGCTGTGAAGTTTCAGCAAAATGGCAAAATGGAACTATTAATGGATGAAGTAGGAAGCTTTTAAACAGACAGAAAGTCTGTGAAGAAATCATGGCAAACTATGTCAGAAAATACATTTTTTATTGGGAAAAGTAGTTGTCTTGTTGAGGAGAGGAGAAGTACATTGCTTCTGGTTATTAGGAATGATAGAATAGGATGGTTTATATTTTTTAATTGTAATGGTCTTTCCATGTATATTTAAAATGTGTTCCATAAAACCCACTTGAAAATAGTCCTGATATAAGGTTTGAGATAAGAAAACCACTTATTATTTCTTTTTCTCAAAATTTCAAAGAAAACTAATCCATGAAAAATGTAGTTCAGTTTATTAACAAATTTTATTGATTTTTTTGAAATAGACACTGTTACTATAATCTGAACTTTTTTTTTACAAGTCCAAGTTAAAAGTCTGTGCAATGGCATAAAAACAATGAGATTATTTAACAACAACAACAAAAAAAAGGAGGTAATGCAGTGATTGAATTCCCATGTGATTATACTTTTACAGTGACTAGAGAAGCTGTTAGCTCTCCTTCACAATAAGATTCCACTAAAAAACAACTGTTCTTGCTATCATCTGACTAATGTCATGCTATCTGTAGTTTGGGGCAAACTTAAAAGAACTGAAATTTTATTAATTTTTAACTAGGTGGACTGCTTTATTCATTCATGACTTTGTTTCACTCTGTCACTGTTAAGTAATTCATGTGTAAGAAACCTGTGTTTCAAAGTAGGTCATGCTATTCTCATAAAGGTACAAAGGTTCTTGTTTTGTATGTGTTCAGTATTGAAGACAATTCTGTTAAAATGTTACTGCTGATACGAGAGTTCTAGAGTAGGTACTTCACTTTGGATTCGCAATAGCTCATATCTACAAATGCTATCATTTTCAGTGGGGACAATTGACTATTCATTTCAAACTGTGCTTAAACAAGACCATTCAGCAGAGTTACTTTCCCACTATCAATGTATTGTGTGTTTGAAAAATCTAAAAATTTCCCTTCTGGTAAGTCTAGCCTTGAGATGCAAGGAAAATACTGAAGTCTTGTGCTAAGTCTCCAGAATAAACAACTCTGAGGAGAGAAAATGTTTGATGCTTTGGTTGGTTAGTTGGTTTTAGTTGTTCTCTATGGCTCAGTCTTTCACTAACGGCTCGGTGAGGAAGAAATACATGTTCTGTGATACTTTAAGACTTTTTCCCATTCCCTTCCTTCAGTATAGACTGACAAGGTGAAAGATGTAACAAGGTATGGTAGTTGCCCATCACTGAACAGCAAATTGTTAGTTGTTCCTGGGCTGAGAAATTTGAGAAAGATCTTAAAAACTTAAAAGCCAGGAGGTACTAATCAACTTCAAGGTACTCACAATTGTTAATAACAGAGAGGAGACCTCTGTCTCCTGCACATAAATTCCTACATAGCTGTAGACAATGCAACAACAATCCTCCTTAAAAACATAGCTGTTGAGGATTTTATATCCAAGTGATGAATTCTCTCAAGCAGAACTTTAGGTTTATTTAAACTGAGAATCACAGGGATCTAGTTTTCTGATAGACACACTTGCAAGTGTTAGTAATATATAGGAACTCTTAGAAGTGAATGACTGTGACACACTTTGTCATGTCATTTAAAAAGCATCTGGTTCTTTAATTGTTGCTTACATCAAAGCTGTTTTGTTACACTCTGAAAACTTTGCAGTTCCTTTCTTTTTCTACCTGCAATTATTAAAAATAATTTATTTTCATTTCTGTTTTATTAGCTTGTTTTAATTAATATGTTCACTGAACATAGCTCTTTTATTTTCTCTCACATTTGTCTGATGTTAATTTCTAGGCTAAATTTAGTATGAAGACTTTAAATCCTGTCTCCCTCTCTTATGGAAAGGTCAGGCATCAAGTTCCATCACACTCTAGAGAGCAGAATAATGTGTTATGTATGCTTTGTTCACAGTCCTTCACCGCTCTGATGAATTCTCAATGATGACACACATGTTAAAGTAATTTCTGTTTACATTTACTTCAGTCGAAGCAAAGTTGAACTTCTTACTTTTTCCCCCCTCTTCTTGAAGACCTGTTTCTTTCTCGCTGGAATTTATTGTGTGTTTGTGGCTTATTTTTGGGTTTGGATTTCTTTTTTATTATAGTTTATTAATTTTTTTATATTGCATTTTTTAATATATATTTCATTTTTATTATATTAATTTTAGAATAAATAATACAGTGTGGTATATTTTGTTCACTTTTTGGGGAAGCTGTAATACCTGCTGAACCAGTCTCTGACTTACAGGAGCATGATAATCTAAAAATGAATTATTAAGGTTGCCTGTGTATATAAAAAATAAACAAAGATGGTGTTGATATGATAATTTCTATTTGATTGAGGTAAAAGTGGCAAAAACCTTTAATCTACCACAAATTATTTCATTTTAGCTGCTGTTAAATCTGAACTTTATAATTTAATAACTTTACTGAAATAGTGGTGTGTCAGGTTCTTGTGTAGTGTTAAATTTTTTTATTTTGTACATTTTTGTGCTTCTGGTGATTAATTCCACTTTAAGATGCAGCTTCTCTTAAGAATACTTAGGAAAACAGTCATATCTATTGATAAATCATGCATACTGTGTAGCTTTCTGTACTGAACCTGAAGTCATGTGTAACAAAAACACCCATAGCAAGATTTAGGAAAAAAAAACCCAAGATGTACAAACAGCAAATATTCGGAGAAAGGCATTTCATAAAGATAAATACTTTTTTTCAGTCATTGCTGAACTTTCAGTGTTCTTTTTTTCAGACAGAAGATTATTACTTTTTTTTTTTTGCACATCTTTAGTTATTTAGCTTTTTATTTTACCAGTTGCAGAGTTATTTAATTGCTACTAGCCTTGTGAGTTGTGTGGTTTTTACTGCAGTAAGTTTGATCTCTTTATTAAGACTCAATAATTTTAAAAGCGTAACTTTGCTTCAGTAGAATCATTTACTGTTGGTGACTTAACCTGAGAAAGAGATCTTCACGCTGTCCCTGAAGATTTTTTTTTCTCTAATACTTGTTAGGAAATTTCCACTGATAACATCGTTCCCTATTCAGGTTGCTTGGAGCCCCAACCAGCATGGCCTTAAACATTTCCAGGGCTGGGTCACCTACAGTTGTCCTGGGAAAACCATTCCAGTATCTCACCACCTTCATCATAAAAAGATTCTTCCTAATGTCACATCTAAACCTCCCTTCTTTTAGTTAAAAATTTGCCCCCTATCCTGTCACTTCAGGCCCTGGGAAGAAGTCTGACCTCATCTTTCTTATAAGCCTCATTTAAGTAGTGGAAGGCCACAATAAGGTCTCCCTGGCCTTTTCTCCAGACTGAACAACCCCAATTCTCTTAGCCTTTCTTCATAGGATAGGTGTTCCAGCCCCTGATTATTTTTATGTGTCTTCTCAATATGAATCATAATGATGTCAAAGAGAAACCCAGCCTGATGCATAAGTAAACTACAGGAATACTCTTTGAAAAACTTTTCAGGAAAAAAAATGTTATGTAATGATGCTAACTATATATAAATATTCCCCCCAATACTAATTTTAAGTAGAATATATCAATTTTTGATAACATCAGCAAGAGTTTTCTATAGAAGAGCGATCATACAGTGAAAGAAGAGTTGATTGTTGTATTACTGTTCTGCACAACGCATCTTTATGTTTTTGTCATGAGGATATGGTTGATCACCATGATTTAAAGATATGCCAGTGAGGAAATGCAGCTAAGTGTAAGATACGTAACTGGTGTGGGTTTCCTTTGCTACAGTTTTCAGTAGAATAATATTGATGTGCTTTTGACCACAACAGATTTTTTGATTTTATTTTCAAATTTAGTTTGTTTTGTTGGCACAAAGATTTAGTCATGAGCTAGAGTTGTCCGAGCCAAGTAATTCTTTTGATGTTTCATGTTTGTTTTGTAGGATAATTCAGGTTGTAAGATACTGTTAGAGGTTTTAAGTTTAAAGCAGGGTCAGTCTGAGATCAGGACAGGTTGGTCAGGGCTTTATCCACATAAGTCTTTTAAAATCTCCAGGGATAGAGCTTGCACAAATTCTCTGGGCACCTGACTACTGTTACTTTTGGACTCTTGCCTTCTGCTAGAGCATCCATATTCAAAATATTCTCTCATAGTTCAGAATGAGCTAATGCATGAATTAAAAAAATATGCTTGATGTACATCCCAAAAGAAAATAATAATAATAATAAAAAAACAAACAACAAAACAAACCACAAACAACTAAAAAAATCAAGAAAACATGCAAAATTAGTTAGTTGATAGCAGGCCTGGTTGATAAAACTCATCTGCAGTAAAATACCAAGAAAGAATTAATATACTGTAATAACTTGTAGTGATACTGTTGTAGCACTGGTTGTTTAAGAATATAGACAAGGAAAGGTTTGTGATGAAGTAAAATGTCTTTTATTAGATGAATGAGTGACTTATTGAAGGAATTCTTTGTCCCTGTCATGTCATGTGGGAAAGTACATCACCTGGAGGATGGTGTATATAACTCAGGGTTGTACTGAAAAATAACATAAACTGGTAAGAACTCAACCCAAATTCAATGGAGACAGTATTTAAGCTGAACTGTCATGAAACTATTCCTTTTATATTGGGCTTTATAATTCAAAAGTAACCATAGTCAGATTTACAGTTCCTGAAGTGAACTTTATTACTCTAAGGAAGACTTTCTTATCCCTAAGAAATAATTTTTTCCCATTCTTCAACAGGCAGAAGCTTACTTACCTTAAATATTGTATAATTTATGTTAAGTTACCTGCTTCTTCTGTATACAGAAATATTTCTGAATATAATTTTTCTGCACAATATTTTTTAATATCTTAGTTTCTCTAATAAATTATTATCTCTACCTACATGCTTAGAGTCCTGTTTTACAATACATGATTTAAAACTATAGAATTATGTAGATAGATGGAAATGAATAATATTTTTTTTTTTTGATAAACACTAAAACACTTATAGATAAATTTCCTTGGCTACAGTTGGCTTTCCAATCTATGATTTAACTTTGTTTAAGGGTATTAAAGAAAAAAAAAAAAAAAAAGGCACTTTTGGAGTCTTCTGAATGGGATATTCTAATACCTTCTTCAGGACTTGTGCTCAAGGATGGATGTTCAGACAGTGGTCATTGTTTCTTAGATTTGCTTTACTTCTGAGGTTGACATCCAAAGGGATTAATGTGTCAGTTTAGAATCTAATCACAGGTAAATGGACCCATGCATAGACATAGTCAGTCTTAAAGAAGGGTTGAATTGTTTCTACTGGAGGGGAAAAAAAAAAAGATGGAAAGAAAGATAAAGCTCTGGACAAGTAGGAGAGGAGGTGAAGCACTCTGAGATGAAGGGAGAGATGGTTTTTAAAAGGAAAATCTGTATAAGCAACTTGTATGGAATTAAAAGCCCCAAATAGACCATCAGTGGTATGAGTCTGGTTCATATATAAGATCTGTTTAATGAATCAGCTGCAACTAGAGAAAGAGACACACGCACAAAGGTTCAGCTTCCGTTGGAAGACATCTGTAAATACAAAAATTTTGAATCATCCAAACAGCTGTGTATAATAGCCAAGCCATCCTTATTTAAAGCCAGCTATGTGAGCTTATTTCAAATGTTGTAAGACCTGGGAAATGTTATTTATCCTGAACAAGTAAAAGATGCTGACTTTAGCATAGTTAAACATAGCAAATATATTCCCAATTTAAATATTTTATAAGGAAAATGTTAAATTACCAATGTAAGTACATCCACGAGGAATGTGTATGTAAAAACAGAAGAGATAAACCACCACCCCCAAACCAGGAGATGTAAAAATCTCAATCTTTGGTCTACCAAGATAATTTCTTAGATTTTAATCAAATGCATGTTAATATTCTTTACCTTTTCAAATGTGCTATTTACTTCTTTCTCAATACTCACTTGTTTTTATCCAACAATATCTGTATTCAACAATCCAGCTCTTTTTGGCAAGTTTTCCTCTTCACTTTTGAGTTGTTATTGAGCTTCTCAATTTGATGATCTCCGTGAATGGAAAGTACTTCCTCTACTTGCTTTTCAAGATCACTGCCCTTGACAATCAAATTCCTCAAAAATCTTTTGAATATATGTAAATCTTTTCAGTTTCAGGCAACTCAGTAGATTTCCAGTGAATTGTATGCCTCTTTGTTCTTTTAGTTTGAAAGAAGAAACAAAATGGAAAATTACTTGTCAATTCTACTCTGTAAGGATTATCCATATATTTTAAAATAGGTTGAACTTTTATATGCTTTCTCCCAGTAACTGATTGCCTTTATTAAGCAGTGAAAGTTCAATAGTTGAACTGCATTATTTCATGAGATGCCCTAGAGGCGTCAAAATTTGGACCTATATCTGAGTCATGGCTCTGGTGTTATTCTTGCTCTGGGCAAGGGTAGTAGTAATTTCCTGCTGGCCTAATTTTACTAGCACAAAGTTTCAGTTTCTCCTATACAATCTCTTCCTATATGTGTCTTTTCAATTCTCTGGTCAGGAAATGGTTCCTGATCCAAATTTTTGACAGAGTGAACAGAGAATGAGAGGAGATCTTGAATTGTATTAGTCTTGAGAAAGTGCCTTGTTCAGTAACATTTGAGCCCCTCAGTTTTCATCTCTTTCTAGTAGGAGCCCTATTATGTTTTGACATTTATAAGTGCATATTAAAAAATTTATTAAATGGTGCTGTTAGAGTTAAATTAGTTTTGCCTTCAGTTCAACTAGAATAGATGAATGTTCAATTTTCACACTTTTCAGCCATTTACTTAATGTTTTAAAAACAGTTTCTAATCTTTAGGGAGGGGCTAGGTTTCCTTCAGAGTTTGCAAAACAGCACATCCAGATTTAAATCAGAGGAGCTATGGACTGATTCCAACTCACTGCTTTAAAAGAAAATGTTGGTTTTGATGTCAAATGTGAGAAGTCAGTATGTGACTTCTGAAATTCTCATTTTGACCATCAAAGAGGATTTTTCTATTTTGTTTGTTTCTCTATGCATGGCTGTATACCTTTTAATTTATTTTGCTGTGTTGCACTGCACATCCCTGATATGCTGACTTGAGAACTTTTTCTGAAGTAATGAAACATTTCCTGTGATGTTATGGTTCTAGAAGAGATTCGATTATATGGCATCACATTTATTTCTTCTGTTCAGCGTAGTGTATATTTGTACCTTCTCATCTGAAATATATTAGTAGAACAAAAATAACACTATAAGATAACCTGTTTGATTGGTGATGGAGAGGGCTGGTGAGTCTATAGTCAGGCAGACAGCAGATTGGTATATTTGGCATTTCTACAAAATCATTTATTAAATTAATAGCCCCATCATTTTCAATCCCATAAAATTTGGCTCCAGTTTTAAATTTATATTATGCTCACAGGGAACAGTAATTTACTTTTCTGATGTTTGACTTTTATACCATAATTCAATGTCATGACCATGCAGTGCTATATTACTAAGGACTGAAGGTAAGCAAACACCCTTTAGCTGAAGACAGGTTCTACAAAATACTCTGAGACAAAATTTAAATATTAAAAGTTATATTTACATATCATTTTGGTGTTAGGTGCTCTGAGTTTAAATATCTCAGATAGAACATGCCTCTCAATGATTTTCAATCCTTTTCTGGCGTGGGAGCTCATATGGTAGAGATTCTGTCAATTACCATCAGCTAAAGAATTGACTTATAGTAATTTCTAAAAATAAAAGTGGCTGTCAATTTAGAGTTTGTATCCGACAGAGAAGGGAAGATTGGAACGTGGATTTGGGCATAAACTTGCAGTTCAGAGAACCACTTGGCACATTATCCCAATGTCAGAAGTAAAACAAAAGAAATGATTGATACAGTTATAACATAATCTGTTGAATTGTCTACAGAAACCTCCCATTCAGTTGTTGAATGGAGGACACCCCCCATTCTAATTACCAGTAATTTACTGTGAACCTTATTTAATTCACTAACTTTATCTTTAGCCAATTTAGCTTCATCACAAGGCCAATGTTTATCTGAATCATTCCTGTGGGAATAATTTTTTACAGTTAATTAGGCACTCATTAGCTACTAGCCAGTAGAAATCAGGAAGTTTCTTGGTTTAACTGTTGATTGATAGATTAACCCTGGTATTCATTTTATAGACACTTTAAAATTTGTGGAAAGATCCTTTCAGTCCTCTTGGAAAGATACTTATGCTGTAAACCAGATGAAGAGGACATGGTACACATTTCTTCCACTGATGTGAAAATCAGTGTAAGAAGATTCACAGATTTATTATTTCTTTAATTCCTCCTTGGCTATGTTGACATTATGGAAATCGAGCTTTTTCCTCATATGATGTCTGATTCTACATGCTGCTGTATTCAAGTGTATATTCTGGAATCAGTCAGTATTAGCATATTCTTTCACTTAAGTACGTTTACTGAAAATAATGGACCACTTTGTTTTTCAGTTATACTGATTACTCATATGTCTAAATATACTCAAGTAAGTTTCAATCATTTCTTCGTTTATTTCTGACAATTTTTGATTTCCTATGTTTTCTTTTCCTTCAACATATGGAGATTTTTCATGTTTATTATGCTATAATGGAAGACAGATTTAGTCTTCTGATTTCTCTAAAGCTTCTGAAAGCTGAAAAGAAAAATAATTGAGACCTATTTAAAAAAAAACCCAGTCTAATATTGGCTGATTCTCCTCACTTGCACCAATTTAACAGGGTCTTCCTGACTCTCATAGAGTTATTATCTGCTGATTACTCATGAGTCAGACCCTGTGACATAGGTCTGATATGGCAATGTTAATAGGAAACTAAATTGCTGTATTACGTATTTTAATAAGTGCTAGAGACAAGTCAATGGAAATTACTGTGATAGCAGTGATTTGATTAAAAAAAAAATTCTAAGCTGAGTCTTTAGGGTTTTAAAATTAATTGGTATGACTTTCAATCAAATGACGTGCACACGAGTGTAATTTGAACATTCCATACTGCATTTAAATAGTTTGTCTGAGATTCAGAGGAGCAAATGGTACAATAAATAGAATAGTGAAATAGAATATGTATGTCTAAGACATGGTCTTCGAAGAAGGAATGAGAATTTTTAACATAGACATACATTTCTTCTTATTATTACTACTTTTAAAGTGTATTTTAATAGTGACAGTCTGAGGACTTCTGTAGTTTAATTTAGATTTTTTTAAATTTAATTTAGGTCTGATTTTTTTTTTTTTTTTTCCTTTTAGATGCTTCTATAAATCCATTGGGAACCTGATAGCATTATTTTACTGTTTTCATACACCAGTACTTGATCCCAGGCATTTATCTGCTGCATATCGAAAAACTTATCCTAACACTGTGACCTGAGGAAACACAGTAGAAGGTGTTGAAGGTAAACAAATCAACACAGTTCTACTGCATAAGCTTTCAAAGGCACATGAAGACTCATCCTCGTTTTGTGTGCTGTAGTTTCCTCCAGCTTGGCCAGGCTGAAGGTAGTTTTTCAGAACTCTGCAACTATTAAAGACCTTTTATGGTGTAAAAGCCCAGTAGCTTTTCTGCTACAGACAGGTTTAGTTATGATTTATTTATTAGACAGAATGGCATATGCTGGGACTCCTTTCCTGTATCATTCATGTTTAGGCACAAATATCTTGAATTAGTCAGCTATTTCTTTTACACACCACCCCCCCCCCCCCCCCCCCCCCCCCCATCCCAAATACATACACATCACCACAAATACCAACACCCGACCACTACCACACCAGTCCCCA
>JANHFX010003227.1:16174-36836 GCA_027560015.1 Chloroceryle amazona | reverse complement strand
CCCCCATGCATACAAATTATTTTAAAATCTCTATTAACCAGCAGATATAATTAAGGCTAGGCTACCAGTGCACTTCCAGTGTTCTCAATTTTCCATTCATCAGTGGTAATCCCTGGGCTTTCTTGTAAATAGCTTCTAGTAACTACATTTAATTTTCAAGATGTCTAGACAAAATGGAGAATCTCTTTAAAATACCCTATTTCCATTATTACATTTGAATCAGTTAAAAGCCTCTGGTTTCTCTCTTCCATGCTATTTATTTTTGTGATTTTCATTTTAATCTGTATAAATGCACATGCCAAAACTGGAACATAATATTTCCTGTTTTACTTGGTTACTATTTATTAGAATCCCAAAAATAGAATGGGCAGGGATATGATCAATATTATTATTTACTCATGCTAGAATTTTGTTGCTATTTTACTTAGTGTGGTTATGTACTCTTCAGAACAGTGTGAATTTTGCTTCTATTACCAGATCCATTTTTCCTATTTTCCAGTATAAGTCTGTAGCATGAAAATGCATTCACTTCCTTCCCCTTTTTTCCCTGGTCTCTATTACTTTATGATGATTTCTACAACCTGCTTATTTTCCTGTGCTATGCAAATCATTCTATGTTCCTGCCTCTTCGTGTGAGTGCTGTTTTAATATCATCAGCAAGTGTTATCCTTTACAGCATGATCTCTGGCATAACTTTGACTTGTGATGCACAGATTCAGTCGTGCTTGATCCACTCTTTATATATTGATCTTTATATTAATTTTCCAGATGTTCTGTTCCTCTTGTATACTCTGTAGCACGTCACTAATTCCTGTAGTGAACAATATGAATGGATTTTATAGTTTTTTAAATAAACTAAGTTACATTTAAATGAAATTCATTAGGCTACTTTTTTAAAGCAAACAAACAAAAGAATTGAAGGAGGACCTCCCTCAACTTGCTGGACACGGTTTTCTTAATGCACCCCAGGATGCCATTGGCCTTTCTGGTCACAAGGGCACATTGCTGTTCCATGGATAACTTGCTATCCACCTGGACTCCAAGGTCTTTCTCTGTGGTGCTGCTTTCCATCAGGGCAACCCCTAACCTCTACGAGTGCCTGGTGTCATTCCTCCCCAGATGCAGGACTCTACACTTGTCCTTATTGAACCTCATGAGGTTCATCTTCACCCAGCTCTCCAGCCTCTCCAGATCTCATCAGATAGCAGCACAGCCTTCTGGTGTGTCAGCCATCCCACCCAGTTTCATATCATCATCAAACTTGCCGAGGGTACACTGTCCCCTCTTCCAGGCCGTTGATGAAGATATTGAACAAAACTGGACTCAGTACTGATCCCTGGGGAACACCACTGGCCACAGGCCTCCAGTTTGACTCTTCACCACTGATCACAACCCTCTGAACTCTGTTGTTGAGCCAGTTTTCAACCCACCTCACAGACTAATTGTCTATGGCACATTTCTTGAGTTTTTCTATAAGGATGTTATGGGGACAGTATCAAAAGCCTTGCTGAAGTCAAGATAAATAACATTCGCTGCTCTCTGTTTATCTACCTATTTGGTCATGACTTCATAGAAGGATATCATATTAGTCAAGCAGGATTTCCCTTTGGTAAATCCATGTTGGCTACTCCTGATAACCTTCTTTTCTTCTATGTGGTTAGAGATGGCCTCCAGAATGAGCTGCTCCATCACCTTTCCAGGGATGGATGTGAGGCTGTCCAATCTGTAGTTGCCTGGGTCTTTTTGCCTGGGAGTGACATTGTCTTTCTTCCAGTCATCAGGCACCTCTCCTATTCTCTGTGTTTTTTTAAAAATGATAATTTTTAGAAACATAAAAAAGATTTTAAAAAATTTTTACATTTTTAAAAACATCCATATAATGTTTGTTGTTTCCAAAAGGTTTAGGTAATGCAAACTCATTGTTTAATTACAGAAATAAAACATTTCTCATCTCTTTAGTTGTTCATGTTTTAGAGAAATATGGGATGCTACAGTTAATATGTATTATTAATTTTTTTTTGTTTGTTCTGTTTTACAATAGAATAACCTTTCTAAAAACACCTTTCAAAGCTAATAGAAATTGGAAAATGAAGCACTACAGCACCTTTACATGTTATTCATTTAAGGAAAAGAATAATTCACATTTACAGGAAGAATAAATCACATGTCATAATGTAATAATTTCTTAATTTAATATATTTTCCTAAGGTTATTATATTGTAAGATTATTTATTTTATTTCAAAGTTCCTTTTCTACAGATGTGTTGTCACACAACCAGTACCATTTCAGCCATCGACTGATGCAGAAAATAGCAACATTTTTTCTTTTTTGGTGATAATTCTGGTTTTAATTTTGACAATAGAAATTATTTAATCTTCATAATTATAAAAACAGTATTGCAATAAATCCAGGTTGCTCTCAGAGATTTCAATAACTGATGACTGGAATGAAAAGTGTTGTAGTCCACCTGAGGAAAACAGAAATGTTTGTGAAGGTTAAAGAATCTGAGGAGAAATCCAGACTCTGTTATTTCTGGGTTTTTTTTAGTGCTTTTCAAGCGATCATTACAGTTGAGCTTGTCACTTTTCTATTTGTGTAAATGATAATTTGTTTCATATCAATGTTTCCTTTCAAGGATTGAATTAAAAAAGGAGTTAAGGAGAATAGTAAAGCAGTTCTTGATACAAAACAAATAAAATAGTAATATATTTGAAAAAGGCATATTAATAATTTGGGTGTCAAAATAATAGAATTACTTCCCCTTTTTAATAATCAGTATTTCTTTCTTCCTTGTCTACAGGTATAAAAATTTGCAATAGTGGTGGACATTTCAGGATTTGGCTAAATAGTTTTTGATGCAAGTATGGTCTTTGCTTTTTTCCAGTAATTAATATTCATATTTCAAAGCACAATTCAGCTTCTTGTCTTGGTATAAGGGAAGAATTTGAGAAATGGAAGGAAAGTGTAAATTATGGTAAAGGTAGTTAAATGTGAGCCTTATATCTGACCTGGAGGTGCAATCTGTGGAGTATGAAATTAGTAGCATTTGTAATCTCAGCTTTATCTTCTAATGACAAAGATCCTTTGTTACTGAGTACATTTTCAAGACGCAAATCTATTATTAACAAGGTCTCTGATCAAAAAAGTATCTACATTTTTTGTTAGCATTGAAATGTGAAACTAGTTACTTTTTTTTCTTCGGATGGATGCTAAAAACGGAAATGAGCAAATTCTTTTTCCTAGTTGTGCAGATTCCAGTGATTATTCACTGAATGTCACTAAAAGTCTTCCTCAACCTCTTTAAAACTTTTCTCACATTTATTCGAGTTTTGTTTATTCCAGTTGTCCACAGGAGAGAGAAAAGAGAATAAACTTGTCAGTTTTACTTCCTGTACAGTATGAATTTGAGTGGTAAAAGATGGGCAAGTGCCATAGCTGTAAATCATTTGTCTGCTAATCTGCCCTCTTAGAATTGTTAATGAAAGATTCTCCCAAAGCCCAGGAAGCCAGTATGAATGATCAGTGGAATTGAATGTCACTGACACCCATGAAGAGTTTCATTTCCTTTCTAGGTGGCCAGTGAATGTCAAGGAACTTGCCAGGAGATTAGGTACCTAAGTATTCTGAAGGCTTGCTGTTCTGTCAGAGGAATATCCTCTGGCATTTCATGAACTCATAGAAAGGATCCTACAAATGTATAAATACATGTATTTTTTTTCTGTTCTGAATACTGGTTATGATACTGAAAAACTATATAGAAAAAATGGGATAAAATATTCTGACTATTTCTCTCACCCCAAACTTGTGCACAAAGGCAGACTAACACAAACTTTAGGCAGGTATGTAAATCACTTAATTTTCACCATTTTTGATTGTGTTCGGTAACTGAAGCTGTTAGTCATTGATGTGTTTTCAAAAAGTCAGGCTGTGTGTTTAGATACTAAGACTAGGAAACTAAGGTAATCATAAAAATCCTATTTAGCTTAATTTGTCCTCCATGGAATCCATCCATTAATAAGATAATAACAATAATAATAGATCTAATTCAGTCTTGTTGAGCAAGTAAAGACCTATTTGAAAGTATACAGCAAATCTAATACTATTATCTGTTTTCATTCAAATATTCTATGATTTTCCTAAGTGTAGGAGACTTAAAATAGAACATTATAAAATATGTATTTATCATTTGCACTTGTTCTATCAAGAAGTTTGAATTCAAGCAGCCATTCTATTTCTGCATATGTTTCTGCATGCATATGGATCTCTGACCTGTTATATCCTTTTTTGCTACACTGACTTTTTATATTAAAGTAATTCCACCACAATAATCCTGAGACATGAATGTAATTTTGAATAATTTAAAGGACTGAGAATATCAAATTCAGAAAGAGTAGCATGTTTTGCTGTAGCCTTTATTATAGTATCTTTTTTGTTTGTTTTCTGTTTGATACAATACTAGTGACTCATGATTTCTGAAAGCTTAAGTGGTTATTCAGTATCTTAAAAAAAAAACCCTAGAGAAATCAAAACCCTGTGGCATAATTTGAAAGACAGCACCACTGTTTAAGATAGAGGACAATTAATGGGCAAAAAAAGGGAAGTCCGATGCATTATGTGTATACATGAATAATGAGCATAAAGAAAAGCCCTCCAGACTTTGTGTCTTATTTCAAAGTTATAAAACAGTTACTAAATGAGGGTACATTTGTTATCTGGCTTTCATCTCTTTTTTCTTTCACATTGTAAACCAAAATATTTGAAGAAGCTGTTCTGTGTCTAGAAAGGACTTATATGAGTATCATTTACTATAAAATTAGATTATTAATATGAGTTAATGAATGCATAATTAATTATTTTCTTCATTTATTTCTCTAATTGTGTTTTCAAGATTAATTTTTAGTAGATGGAGGTGCTCTCAAGCTTAAGGTAAAATTAAATATCACAAGGAAAAATTTGAAACTGGATTCTGATTCTCAAATTCCACCCATAGCTGTCATCATTAAAAACATTTTCAAATCTTTGATTATTATGCAATTTATAGCAGATTCCCTTATAAAATTTGCAAATAAAACCAGAATGCATTCTTCATAATTCACATAATTTCCACTTTCCTGTCCCTTAAACTTTATCTAGGGGAGAGTATGGGTACAAGCTTGGTTCTGTTACAGCTGTATACCTGCCGGTAACACTTTGGGAAATGAAGTGTAGGATAACTTTTTCTTCTTTTTATTGTTATTTTTTTTAACATGATATATGATTTTTCATCAGCTCACAATAAAGTGTAGTGAAAATGCAATTATATCAAGTAAGACATTTCCCAAAGTCTCCTCAAAAGTCCTAAGAAACTGATGGAGGTGCTGCAATAAAAATATTTATAGTCTTTGTTCATACTGGAGGTAGTTTATAATTCTACTTTTTTGAGTAATTCATGTGCATCAGTTTTTAGACTGGTTTTCAGAGAATGGTAAGCACCACTAGTTGGGAAATCATTTAATGGAAAGAAGTGAGGTATGGTCTTTTTTTCACCTTTAGGACAAAAAAGAGTAATGTGAACTCCTGCAACAAGAGAGTATTTATGGATTCTAGACCCTACTATGAGGGAGAAAAAATACAGCATAAACTGCTAGTGGAACTTTTGTTTTGTTGGATGATGGTAAAGGATTTATTTCCATTAGGGCTCTGGGCCATACCTTAATCATATGGAAGTTTTTCATTGATGCTGGATAGCATATTATTTTTTCAATGATACTTAAAATAGATTCCTTTAACTTACATATGTTTTACTAAAAAGATGTTATCTATTGTATTGCTGTGTCATTTTATCCACTTTTCTGATAATGGGAAGTGGAAATATTTCAGATCTTTCTAGTTCTATTCAGTGGAAATAAAAATAGAGAGTTGATCATATTTAAAAAAAAATATGCTTTTATGCTTAATCAACAGTATATGAGTAATTTGAAATGTTAGGTAACTTAAAGGTAGGAGGAATTCTTGGCAAAATTATAATTTGCATCCTCTTTAACAGCATCTCAAATGATATGTAGCCAGTTCAGTGTTGCTACATGATCCTCATAACCTCTCCTGAGATTTAAAGAATACATTTCAGGAGTATTGCACTGCAAACCCTTTCTACTGTAAAAAGCTCTTTGTTCTGCCAGAAGACAGACAATGCATTTTATCTCTGTTGGAAAGTGCATAGCTCAGCAAGATTTACTCTAAGAAGGTCAAGTATTGTCTAAGATTGTACCTCTTGTTCTACCAATACATTTTTGCATGATCTAAAAATTATTACTGAGCTAGTCTATAAACAAAATAAGTTGCAGCCGATACTTGTTGAAATCCAGATTTTAAAATACATTCAGTTTGGGAAATAAACCAAATTTTCCAGAAATATTTACGGACTGAATCACAGTGGCTTTGCATAAACATTTATCCTTATACACATTTTATCTGATATACATGGTAACATAATGCAATTCTTAACACTTATGTTGTTACAGTCTCTTTGCAATTATCCATATCAAAATCAGTTTATGTATTACTATTCTGCTAGAGTTCAGTTGATAAGACTGACTTTTTGGAATATAACAGTCTGTAAGTATCTAATTGTGTGTGAGATCTATGCAGTAGTAAATCAGTCTTTCCCATCCTTTTAGAATTTACCACTAAAATATGAAATTGATTACATGTGCAATTAACAATTAAAGGCTGTTTACTTAGGTTTTAAGAGCCCTGTTACAGGATTGCATGTGTAGAAAAAATAGATTCAATAGAGTGTAGAAATCTTTCATGACCTAAAATCAAAGGATGTGACGATGTCTTCATCTTTTTTCATCATTTCCCTGAAAAAAACCCAAGCCATAACTTCACATTTACTGACAAGGTCTTTGAAAACATTATATATTATGCCTAGCTATACATTTAATGACATCTTCTCATCAACAGTATTGAAAAGACTTATTTACTGATAAATGCTGCTAGGATAAAGTTAGGGAATTAATTACAGTGCAGACTCTATAACCTCTTACTACAACTATTGAATAACATTAACAATTTGACCTTTTTTTCTTTTTTTCTCTGGTGATTTAATTAAAACTAACTCACTTATAATATTTATAAAATTCACTCATTGAAATTTCATTAAGTAGTAATATACCCTGTAATGACAGTGGATTTTTCCTCTTTTCACATGTGGAAAAAATATTATTGCAGTGTCATTTTTCCTGTCTGATCCTCCTAATTAGACTCCTGTCATCTTCCATGGTTATCAAAACACATTTATTGTTGCTTTTATTTCATCCAGTAGTGCAGAGGAAATGGATTCAGACAAACCTGATTTTCAAAACCATAATCCTCAATTGATGCTTTCTTTTTAATAGTAAAACTGTATAATGAATAAACAAAAGTTAACCTTCTCCAGAAAACTGTGTTAATTTCCAGTGATCGATATGAGACCAGAGAAAACTTAAAGAAAAATAAAAAGAAAATATTTGTTTTAATAAAATTTATTACATTAAATCCTGAAGGGGAATATTACATTATCTGATCTTTTATGATACGAACTGTGATATTCTCTCTAGTCACTTCTGCATTCAGTTACATACTTGGGTAATGAGAATGTATTTTTCAGAATTATAGCTACCATTTTGTCTTCCTCTTGCTCTGATTTTCAAGATTTCAATTTTTAATATCTTCTCTGTAATCACACAAGTTAGATGTTTGTGATTTTTTAACACAGGAGAGAAAAAAATAAGACAAAAGGATAATTTCTCAGAATTGCTAAGTTTTGAGTTAAAGAAAAACATTGAGTGAATCAAGGGACAAAGAAAATGTGCTTTTTTTTCTTCATCTTTTAATGTCCCACTATCAACTTAAAAAAACAAATTAAATAAAAAATAAAGTTGCAAAAAAAGTAGAAAAAAGTGAGGAGACATTACTGCTTTCTTAATACCATATTATCTAGTCAGAAATCTTTTCTAATAAACTAATAAAGTGCTGTGTTTTTCACACTTAAAAAAAAAATCGTGTTTTAAACTGGAATGTGTCAATGTATGATTATTTGAATTGTATTGTAGAATTGTTAATGAGTTTACTCATTGGTAATGAGTCTTTTTTTTTTTTTTTTTGTCTTACTTTTCCTGTAAATGAAATTGGGAAGTTGTATTTGTATCTTAAGAAATCTAGAGAACCTCCCCTACTTCTAACTTAAGAACATATTGTAACTGTGCTGTTCAACCTGCTACATTCTCCATTCTTTTCTTACAGACTCATGCTAATAATATTTTGAGAGAACAGCTGAGAATAGGTTTGGTATCCTTTAGCTAGCCCTATTCTATAGTGTAATTCCACTTTTGGCAGTGCTTGGGAGCTGTGGGATGTCCTTCATGCTCTACTTCTGAGGCTCTCAAAACTTTTTAAACCTGCCATATGGTGATATTTTGATTTGATTTGAATTAAATTGGATAATGTAACAGAGCTTGTTTAATTTATGTACCCTTTTTCATGAAACATGCATTAATTCACTCATGAAGATTGTAATGAATTATTTTTATTATAGCTTCTTGAAGTAATAAGCTGTGATTACTGCTGAGGTAGCCATGAAACAGCGAATTAAAAAGGAGAGGGTTTTTTTTGTGAAATAGTACAGACTGAATTTGGTTCAGAACTTCTCTAAGTCATTATTTTGATTGAGAACTGATTTTTTTTCTGTTGCCAGTGTGGGTTGCAATATTCTTCTTGGTTATGTAATGATCAATTTTTAAATGTAAGATAAAACATTCCAAATTATGACAATGTTTTAATCAACCCAGGAACCATAAGATATACTACCTAATTATGTTCTTTCTTTAAACAAACAAACAAAAAAGGCAAAATTATAAACTTTATGTTCAGCAGAACAGGTCTTCAAAAGTTGTACAAGATGAAAGATTTTGCATTGAGAAATTATACTAATGAGGCTTTAATTCCTGTTATGCATATTGTTCCTAAAAGATTTCACTACTATGGTTGTTGTGCTCACAAAAGTGTTCAAGGTTTGCCTGGCCCAAGTTAGGGTTTTATCCTTCAGAAACTTTTAGGTTCTTGTGAATGTTTTGCAGCATGATTTTTTTAACCTTCTATCTAGAAGGTTGCCAATGACATAAAGAGGAAAATCTGAATGTTTCAGGAAAGATGAACCTAAGTCAATATTAAATGCATAAAGATTGATATTATTTATGGACATATTGCTACTGGTCTTTTTTTGGTTCATTTTTTTTTCTCTTGCTTGGGCTGCTTGAAACTGAACTTGATTTGTTGCTTCTCTCTTGAGGATTATGTGAGTCAAGGCAATGAGTGATACCATTCTGTGAACTCTAACTCAAAGATTGGAAGGATTAAAATTATTTACAATCATTTTGAGGATTTTTAAAGTAGTCTGTGTAAAGTTGTAGAATCTATGCCTCCAACAGTTTTTCCAGAGCCAAAGACAACTGTCACATGTTATACAAAATTTCTTTTCAAAATGAAGAGTATTCTTTTTGGCCAAGGAAGGTCTTTTTATCAGATTTCTTCAAAACACGTAGTGAAAAATTATTGCTTCATTTTTATTTATGTTAGATCTCAGTTAATAAAATTATACATTTATGAAGATAGTATAATTAAGATAATCAAATGGCCTGGTAAATATTTCTTGCTTTTGTGTAAATCCTAACAATACTCAATGTTTAGTTTACACATTAATTTCTTGCCTCTGTTTCCTTTTCTTATGTTAAATGATGTTTCTATACTTGAAGTACTGCTGTTTAAACAGTGGTACAATCTAATTTTCCTCCATGCTGAAAGAACCTTAATAAGGAAATATTCTCATAAGAAAATTGTGTACCAGTCTAATTCCTGGTCCAATATGAAAATACCTATGCTTCTATAAAACACCATTTAATAAAGAAGTGTACCTCTACTCTGAAAGAAAAAGCAGTGCTATGTTTTAGTGTACAAAGGCATAGGAGAGATGGACATGCAATGATTTTTCTTTCTTCCTTCTCCTTGTGCTGTTAGAATGAATTAAATGCTTTGCTGAAAAACCATGCTGACTGATTTCCAGTCTCTTCTTTCCTCTCTAATTCACACTGTTAAATGGCAGTGCTAAAGAAGGCTGCACCACCCTCACAGGAGGAGGCACTGAGATGATAGCTATAGAGTTCCCCAGCCAGGAGCAAGCAGTGTTGAGACTGGAGATGGAGAGCTAAATGGGAGAACAGGGAGCCTGTCATCTCAGAGAGAGCAAAAAATAAATGTTTCTTATGAAACTAACAAAAAACCCAAATAGACAGTCACTGACTAATAATATTAAAGGAAGTAATTGTGCAGAATCTGTGCTGGCTGAAGCAGATCAGCTAGTACTAGGAATTCCCACCAGGAATGCTGTATATAAAAGTACCACCTGTTTTGTTTTGTTTTGTTTTAGGTTGTTTGTTTTAAATAATAACATGTAGCTATTTGATCTTCCCTGGGGAGATTATTCTAATGGCTGGTTGTTCTCATTGTGAAAAATTTCCCTCTTGTGTCCCTTTGGTATCTTCCCATGAGTAACTTGTACCCATTAATGTTTCTCTTTGTATGTCTGTATATAAAAAGGGAGTCTACATCTTCCTTGTAGCCACCCTTTAAATGCTGGAACATGGTGATAAGGTCTCCTCTAAGCCTTCCTTTCTCAAGGCTGAACAAACCCAGTTCTCTCAGCCTTACCTCATATGGCAGCTTTGCAGTCTGTGATCATCTTTGTGGCCCTTCTCTAGACCCTCTCCAGCCTGTCTGCATCTTTTTTGATATAGTGGTGACCAAAACTGAATACAGCATTCTAGGTGTGGGCAGACAAGTGGTGAGTAGAGTGAGATAATGCCCTCTGTCTCTGCTGATGATGTCCTTGTTGGTGCAACCCAGAATCCTGTTGGCTTTCATTGCCACAGCAGCACACTATTAGATCATACTGAGTTTGTTGTCCACCAGGACCCCCGGGTCCCTTTCCACAGGGGGTATATTTAATACATAATTTAATATAAAAGCACGTTTATCTCTGTGTATAGTCTATTCTGTGTAGACTGTTATCATGATGCGAGATAAAAAGCTACAGTAAGATGCATCTCAAAAATGCACCCCTACAGATCAGAATGGAGAACATGTACTTATCTGTAATGATATCTATTTCTTTTGGAGTGAAACAGAAGTGGATCTAAATACAGATAGAATATTGGGAAGTCAGGGTGTATTTCCAGTAGGATTATCTAGTAGTTTTATAGTGGAAAAGCTAATACTTGAAGGTGTAAAAATTCTGACATCTTCCATTTAATGAAAACTCTTGTGGCAAGTAATAAAAAAGATTGCCCTTTCATCTTTACATCCAGTAGAGTTTCATGCAATTCATTTCAGCAGCCACTACATTAGTGCCATTTTGTGGTTCTCATGATTGTACAATAGTCTTAAATCAGAATAGATTTGACAATTAACTAATTTAGTAATAAGTGTTTCTCTAACATAATTTTCAGTAAAAGCTACAGTCTTGTAATTCACTCTAAATATTCAGTTTTAGCCTTTTCAACTGAAGATACATCCCCATCATCAAGACACCATCCACGTAACATTATTCAAACCTGGTTTGTGCATACGGTTGATTCCCTTAGATAACTTCTGTTATGTATGAAACACAAGAAAGAAGATAATCTTTTCACTTAAAAGCCATGGTCTCTGAAGTAATGTGTTGAGGAACGTGTTTACATATTACTTTTCTCTATGGATGTAAAGTTCAAATTCTGCACCTTGAATTTAAAACAGAAACTTACAGTATATGGACATTCTTAAATGCAATGTTGTTAAAAGTATTAAAGATATAAAGGCCTTAAAAATATTCATAGAATCATCGAATCATCAGGGTTGGAAAGGACCTTAAAGATCATCTAGTTTAAGCCTCCCTGCCATGGGCAGGGACATCTCCCACTAGGTCAGGTTGCTCAGACCCTCATCCAGCCTTACCTTAAGAATTTCCAGGGATGGAGCTCCCACCACCTCTCCGGGCAGCCTGTTCCAGTGTCTCACCACCCTCATGGCGATGAACTTCTTCCTAACATCCAATCTGAATCAACCCCTCTCTAGTTTTAATCCATCTAGAATCCAATCTAGTCCTACAACTACCTGACATCCTAAAAAGTGCTTCCCCAGCTTTCTTGCAGGTCCCCTTAAGATAGTGGAAGGCCACAATAAGGTCTCCCTGGAGCCTTCTTTTCTCCAGACTGAACAACCCCAACTCTCTCAGTCTGTCTTCATAGGAAAGGTGCTCCAGTCTGCTGATCATCCTTGTGGCCCTTCTCTGGACACATTCCAGCACATCCATATCTTTTCTGTAATAGGGGCTTCAGAACTGGATGCAGAACTCCAGGGGGGGTCTCATGAGTGGGGAGTGAAGGGGGAAAATCACCTCCCTTAACGTGCTGGTCATGCTTCTCTTGATGCAGCCCAGGATACGATTGGCCTTCTGGGCTGCAAGAGCACACTGATGGCTCATGTTGATCTTCTTGTCCACCAGATCCAAGTCCTTTTCTTCAGGGCTGCTCTCAAGTCAGTCACTGCCCAGCCTATATCGGTGCTTGGGATTGCTCTGACCCAGATGGAGAACCTTGCACTTGGTCTTGTTGAACTTCATGAGGTTCACATGGGCCCACCTCTCCAGACTGTCAAGGTCCCTCTGGATGGCATCCCTTCCCTCTAGCATGTCAACTGCCCCATACAACTTGGTGTCGTCGGCAAACTTCCTGCGGGTGCACTCAATGCCACTGTCCATGTCACCGAAGAAGATGCTAAACACGACTGGTCCCAGTACTGATCTTTGAGGGACACCACTTGTCACTGGCCTACACTTGGACACAGACTCACTGACAGCCACTCTTTGGGTGTGGCCATCAATCCAGTTCTTTATCCACTGAATTCTCCTTCCATCAAACCCATATTTTATCAGCTTGGAGACTAGAATGTCATGTATCAGTATCAAAGGCTCTGCTCAAGTCCAGGTAAATGACGTTAGTTGCTCTTCCCTTGTCTATTGATGTTGTGACCTTCTTATAGAAGGCCACCAGGTTTATTGGGCACGATTTGCCCTTGGTGAAGCCATGTTGATAGTACCCAATCACCTCTTCGTTATTCTTCTGCCTCAGCAGTGCCTTCAGGAGGATCTGCTCCATGATCTTACCAGTCATGAAGGTGAGACTGACTGGCCTATAGTCCTCTGGTTCATCCTTCTTCCCCTTTTTGAATATGGGGATTATGTTTCCCCTTTGACAGTCAGTGGGGACTTCACCTGACTGCCATGACTTTTGGAATATGATAGAGAGCAGTTTAGCAACCCCATCTGCCAGTTCCCTCAGTACCCGTGGGTGTACTGAGCATATTAAGTGCATCATAAATGTATTATCTTGGAGGAGATCAGGAGGAGGTGAAAGAACAGAGAATAATCCATTGCCATCTTCTACTAGTTTTGTTCCCTCCAGTTTATTAATGTTTAAACTTAGATCCTTATAAATAGCTTATAAGTATGTAAGTACATTTCTGCACAAGACTAGACCCATTTAACTTAGTGAAAAGAAAAATAATGTTAGCTATATGAAATTCTGATATCTCTGGTCCCTTTCTTGTAAATTCTATTGCAAAAAATGAATTGTTGGTTTTAGACATAAGACATAAGACATAATTGTTACCGAAACCATGGATGTCCCCGTTTGAAAATTAGTAAATAGGTGATATAGTTGCCTATAACTGAGAATGAATCTGAAAAAACATATTCTTCAGGAGACAGAATTATATCTGGGAAAGAAAAAAAAATAAAGCAACAAAAAAACCCCAACTTTAAAAACACCATAGTGTTTAATTGCAATGCAAAACTAATCCCCATTGGGCATCTTTTATGTTAGAGAGAGGCAAGCAAAATAAAAAATTCAAGTATTAAAGTACCACAAAGCCTTCAGCACCCTAAATATGATGCATATTCATACAACTTATGATTACAGACTGAGGGCCTGACATAGGACATGTAGAATTAACAAAAAATGTAAATTGGGAATACTTTCTGTTGTTTGGAGTATTGTCCTAAGGTTGTGTTTTGTTTGTTTGTTTGTTTGTTTTAATTTTGTTGTGTTTTTTTTTTTTATTATTATTATTATTTATTTGTGTTGTGGTTTTTGTTTTTGTTTTTCCCCCAGGAAACACTAATATGTAAATGTAAAACTTTGACTGGAAATATTTTCCAAGACAAAACAGAATATTGTTTCAAAAGAAAGAAATAGAGCATGAAATAGCCAATACCTTAGTACTGCTTATGGTGCTTATTCAGGATGTAGGAAATGTTTGGCTAATAATAAATTAGTCAATTTAATAATTGCCTAAAAATAAATTGGCTAATTTAGAGCAGGTCCATGAATCTGAATCTCCTATGTTTTATGTAAACGGTTGAGGCCATAGGCAGTAGCTTGTTTATGGAAGAATAAATTCAGAACAAACTAAAGCCACAAATCTGTCTCTTGTTTTCTCTTAATAGAAATTTAAACAATGTCTAAAATGCTGATATTAGTTATGTAACAGAATATTGATTTTTCTGGTCAGTTCTACATCTAGGTTTCTTTTAACTTATTTTTTTTTATTCACATGTTTCTAAGTAAAGCTTGTGAGAACAAAGTTTCTGCTGAACTGTTCATCTGTACATCTGTGTATATATACACATCCATGTTTAAATGTTTCACTACTAGAATATGCCAGTCAAATCTTGAAAAGACTTCCTTGTGGTTGTGTGGCAGTTATAGGATCTGGGCTTACATATTAATCATATACATAGTCTCTGTCTTTTACTCTGAACCCAACCATCTTCTTTCCTCAAAAATGGGAAATTGTATGTCTCCAGGATTCACCAAGGGATAAAATGTAGATGTTGGAAGGTTACTTTCTACAACAGAGCAGAAGAATAAGAACAGAAAATATATGCTTGTCTGAAACTCTACAACAATGTATTAAAATAGAAATACTAAGGAAATAAAACAAAACAAAACACTTTGGGCATTTCTGTGTAAACTAGATACTTGCCATTAAATAATTAGAAAGCCAATGAGGAGAGGATTAACCATTTTTTTTCATTTTTTTAATTCATAAATCGTATTTGTTTGGAAATTCCTATTCACAGAATTTGTGACTTCCCAAGGTCAAAAAATAAGTAGCCAGAGAACTCTGGCTGGATAGAATGCACATTATCTGCACTTTCTTTCGCTATGAAAGACATCTACTCTATAACAAATGAATAAAATTGCAGTTGTAATAGAAAATGAGCACAAAGGCATTTAAGAATAGAAGGCATAAGTAGAATTTGTTGTTCTTCATTCCAATTAAAAAAGATGAAATTCATTCCAGTATTGCAAAGGAGCCCTTCATAAATGATGTATTCATAGCCACCACTTATCTGGCAGAGATACTGCCATTATTAAAAGGAATATTGATGAGTTAGATACAAATCTGAATACATATGCAAACAAATGTGATTCTTTTCCTCTTTTTTTTTTTTAATAATTATACTTGTTATTAAAGCTATTTGTGTCAAAGAGGCTTGTGTATTTCAAGCGTGTTTTCTTGTTGCATATGCTCTCATATACTTGTATTGAATTATTTTTTGTTCTATTGTATTTATTAAGTTGCATGCAACATACCAGAAAATTAACAGAGGTATTTAGGGGAAGGAGAACTTTTCAGTAAGATGGAAAAGAATGTTTGGAGTTCTACTCAAAATGTGGCTATCTGAATATTTTTGATGCTTCAAGTTTCTAAGAAGGAACTTTATTTATTCCTTCATTTTTCCCCCAAATGTCTTTCTTTCAGTATCTATTTTATCAAAGTCTACTATGATGCTTAATTTTCCAGTATACTGCAGAACAGACACATTTTATAGTTACTCAGTTCACCCTTGAGCATTTTATGAAGTTGGAGACTGTGAAGGCTTTATAACTACTGTATTGTACTGTAGGATTTAAACACTAAGCATATTTTACCTTGAGAACAAATGCTCACTGCAGTTTCTTATGCAATAAAAATGCTGGTTTCATACTCTGCTACTGAAATAGTGATGCTTGCTTTGCTAGTGTGGTGATGTGAATTTTTTCTAGTTTGATATAATTATTACAATAAAATTTGTGGAAAAAATGACGGAGAAGCAGCTGATGTTTTTATCTTGCTTTTTAACTACAATTATCTGTGACCTAAGGTAACTGTGATCTAGAGTGGTTTACAGGTGACTTTTATATACAATCTCACACTACAGCCTCATCCATGTTGAGCCTATGATTAATATTTTCTTAAAACAGAAAAGAAAGTTCAGGGTACCATTGTTTTGGAAAGATATGAGTTCATTGTCTCAGCTGTAAGAAAATGCTGACATTCTCGTCTTGTGACTTATATGCAGACAGTGGTTGAAATGCACCAGTGCTCAGCTATCTATGTGACAGAATTTCCATCTGGCAATAGTGATGGTGCAATAACAGCATCATCCTTGCTAAGATGTGTTGCATTTATCAGTAGGCCTTGGACTGGGTTTCTCTGGCATTTCAGTTGGGGAACACAGACATTCTTCCTCTGAAGGGCCATTCTAAGCAATAGGATTCACCAACATTGGGGTTCTTTGTGTTTTTAATATAGTAGCTGTTTGTCATGGGTTTGTGTCTTTGACTTGAAGCAGGTTAAGATACTTCAGTCTTGCTGAATTTAATGTCTGGTTTGCAGGCATGACTTTAAACTGGTAAAAACTAAGACTGTAACAAATGTGTTTGACTATAGGTGGTGGAAACTGGTATTGAAATCCATAAAGAGAATGATAACTTTCAGGAGCATGTTCTGACCTTTGCTCCTCCCTACCTCAAAGGTAGATCCGAGCCACCCAGAACACTGATGAATGAGAAAAGGAGGCTCTGCCAAATCTCTCTGGACTGGGAGTTTGAGAGGAGAATTAGCATGGATGGAGTAAATGATGTACATCAGCTGCTTTTCTCTGTGGATCAGTTAATATGGTTATGAGTTGTGGAGTATACCCTACAGCCACACTTTGACTTACCTCTGAAGGATGTGTTCAATTTAAATCAGGATCTAGCTTAATTTCTGGATGTGAACCTGCAGTGGTGTAGCATGTAATGCTTCCCTTAGCCCAGTAAAATCATCTGAGGATCTATCAACTAATTCTTGTGCTGACAAATGTTTCTTTAGCTTCTATTAATGTCAGTTCTTTTGTAAGGGTCTAAGGAGGTACAGGTATTTGATAAATATATGTATTTTTCACAGAGAAGTCTCTGTGAAGTCCATTTAACTTTCTAGGGAGGGAAACTGAAAAAAGTCACAGTTGGCTTGTAACCACCATATTTAATGGCAGCTTGAGGAGATAATGAAAAATGTGATGCAAGAATGTATCACTCCAGAGAATAACAATCTACAATCAGTAATTTTACTGTCAAAACCTAGAGATTTCACCAAGAGGTACTGTGCAGACACTAACATTAAAACAAAACAACAAAAAAGCAGCACTTTCAAATGGCATTTCAGACCCATAGATTACTGATGGCTGTATTGCACAATATTTACTTGCAGTTTACTTCAGGGTAATAGAACTGCTGACTCAATATGAGGGTAGTGATTTATTCTTACTCAGAGATCCTTAATGTTGACCAAATATTATTTTAGTGTATGAATTCTTTTATAAATCTACATACTAAAATATTTATAATGATTGAAATTCTAGGTTCATGTAAATTATCACTGCTGTACATATAGATAAGCTGCAGTACCAGTGGATATTGATGTGAATAATGCAAGGAATACAATTAGGAGGTCTTGATAGTCTTCCTCAGAGTCAAGAACAGTCTGAATCTCTTTTCTGTGGTGATTCACTGCCCATGCTGCTCAGTACTATTAATTTTTCTGGATTTATAACCCCCAAAAATATTTTTGTTAAAGATAAAATATGCTTTCAAGTTCAGTCATTTTTACACTCATTTTTGTTGTTACTTTTTGATGATTTAACTGGACATAATTTGGAATATAATAAATATTTTAATACTTTAGTAATACACATTGAAAATATTATGACATTTATTCTCTCTGGGTGTTTTGCATGACATTTTAATATTGCAAACTCTGCATAACTTATCTTACCCCACTTTATGCCTAAAAGCAAAATGAGTTTTTAAAGAGAAGGTCTATCCATCAAAACCATTGAACTATCCCCTGTGGTATCTCTGTGTTTGTTTAGGTCAGAAGGAATGAATATGAAAGAAACGATGGATGATCGTATATTGACTACCAAGTGATTAAGATCATCTTAAGTGATAGTTGATATTTACATATATTTCTGATTTTAGCAAAGCCAGCAATTACTGAAAGAAACATTATGTGAAAGCTTCTCATGTTAAAACACTCTTATAACTGAACAAGTTATTTGATTTGGACCAACTTAGTAATCAGCAAAGAAACTAAATGAGGTGACAGACGTTTGTTATAAACAGCAGCGAGCAAGATGAGTCATGCTGATTTGTTGAGAAATTGTCAGAGCCCAGAGAGGTGGCAATACTGAGGTGCAGTTCCAGTCCGTGTATGTACGTATGGATCTATATGGACCGGTACAGAGCATGTACATCCAGATCTCCGGTGTATCTCTCACCTACTTGTGTATATATGTTTGGAGAGAGGTGATCAAAATTCTGCCTTAGAATGGAGATATTGTATTACTCACAGTCTTTCCCAATTTGCTTTCCACATCGTAAATAGAATCGTTGAATTGTTTATGTTGGAAGAGACCCTTAAGATCAAGAGCGACTGTTAATCTGGCACTGCCAGGTCTCCAGGAAACCATGAGGTTTGCTCTCTGTGTGATGACAGTGGCCTCTGAAAGGACCGAAGAACAAAAGCAAGAGGAGAAGAGAGCATTGTTTGGGTCTTTGTTGGTGCACCCGGTTGCTTTCGTGACTTCCCTTCAATCGGTGCGGTCGCACAAGGTCGCACGCTCCCTGTTGCGAGGCGAGATGGTCGATTTCCCCCTTCTTTCCTGCATGTAGATCCATGTTGCTCAGGTCTGACAGAACATATCTGTGCTGTTCAAGTAGGTGCTTCATTTCTGAGTGAGCAAGGGGAGCTCTGGGGAGCCACGTCCAGCGCAGACGATGTTTACCCCGGGGGAGAGATGTGGCCAGTGGCACAGGGCACCTGGAGGGACACGGGGGCTATTCCTGCATGAAAGAGACGATGCTAGAGCATTAAGTAAATGAACATGGCAGGGGGGGTTGGAACTAGATGACCTTTAAGGTCCCTTCCAACTCAAGCTGTTCTATGGTTCTATGATTTGGCACCTCTGTGGTTGCAGGAGCTCTTCGAGTATCACGTATTTGCTCTCTACCGCTGCCTGAAGGGAGGTTGTGGTGAGGTGGGTCTCTGCTCCCGGGTAACTAGTGATAGGATGAGAGGAAATGGGCTTACGTTGTGCCAGGGGAGGTTCAGGTTGGATATTAGGAAATTTTCTTACTGAGAGAGTGGTGAGGCCTTGGAACAGGCTGGCCAGGGAGGGGGTGGTGTCACCATCCCTGGAGGTGTTCAGAGAACACCCAAATGTGGCACCTCAGGACATGGTTGAGTGGCCTTGACAATATCTCGTGGACGGTTGGACTTGAGATCTTAAAGGTTGTTTCCTTAATGATTCTATGTATTTCCATGTCAGGCTTCCTCTGTGCCCCCTGGAAACAGGAACAGCCTTCCCAACACCTTGTCCCATGTTCGTTGTGTGTGCTGGGGGTGTGGGTCGGACGGGGTCTCCAACCTGTCCCACCTCCCAAGTGTGCTTTTGTCCCAGGGGAGCAGAGAACCGGATTATCCCGTGGGCAGTGGCAGATGAGGTGCCTGCTCCACAGCTGCAGGGAATGCAGCACCAGCTCCAGGATTATCGCACAGGACCAAAATCTGCTCCTGTTGCCGCTGGTGCAAGATTTGATTCGAGCTTACTGGGGTTTTACGGTCAGAATTATTTTCTTGGCTGAAATTACAAACTTGTGAAATCCTGACCGATAGTGGAAAACAGCTTTTTCTGTTGGAGCTTTGGGAAGAGGCAGAGTTAATATTTTAAGCTGTAATTGCTGTTGTTGCCAGTTGGGAAGTTCCTGGTAAGCAGACAGCGCAGAATCGGTGAGACACAGAAGATGGAGCTGTCCTGAGAAGGGGGATTTCTCCCTTTCAGATGTTGTCCACCATGGCTGTTGTGTGTTCTCTGTGCACCAAGGTTTATTTATTGCTAGAAGTGGTTGTATTTACTGAATCCTGCCCATTTTGGCCTCTCCCAGCATTTCCAGAATAGCCCCATTAATTGCAAGTCTCTCCCATTACTGAGGAAGTGTTGGAAGGAAACGCAGGACAGGCCATGGGATTATTTATAGCCTGTCAGGACTTCAAGGGGGGCTAGAAAAAATAGGGGAGGACAGAGTTTTGATCTGTTCCTGTTGGGACAGGCCAAGGGGGATGGTTTGAACTGAAAGAGGGAGATTCAGACTGGAGAGCAGGAGAAATTGTTGGTGCTGAGGGTGGGGAAAGCCTGTCCCAGGCTGCCCAGAGAGGTGGTGGCTGCCCCATCCCTGTCCC
>JANHFX010003227.1:1042-12028 GCA_027560015.1 Chloroceryle amazona | reverse complement strand
TTTTCTTTCAAGGTTTTTCAGTTGGGAGAAAATGCTTTATTATGGTGTTTTGATTATTGAAACATCTAGGACATCTGGGTGAAAGAAATAAAATGCCAGACAGATAAAATCAGAAATATCTAAGCATTCTGTTTGGATAGTTTTGCAGTTTAACATCATATGGAAATTATGAAGTATTGTAGTAAAAAATTTACTGGTTTTGCATTACTTCAGTTCATGTTCTGGCCTGGATTTCAAATGTTGGAAACCTTACTGAAATAACCAACTGCTATTATACACACTGTGCACTCTTTTTATTTACTCATTGGTATCTTTCCCTTGTTTGTTTTGTACCGTTTATTCAATTCTATTTAAATAGCAAGATTTTTTCCTTTGCCTCCATTTCTAATTCTTACCATTATTTTCCCTCTCATTACCTTGATTTTTCCTTCTCATTTTTCTTCCCTCTCCTTTCTTGGGTAGACTTCCCAGTATGAATCCACTAGAAAAAATTCCCCTTCCTTTCTTATAATACTACATAATATCTGAATGTTCTTGGTTCTTCACCTGAACAAGTATTTGTAGGTGTAACTTCATGTAACTGTGATCCTTGATGGAAACATTAACAGAAAAGATTAATTACTTACACAGTCAATATGAAAAGCTCATGTATTATAATTCCACTGGGTATGCTTAGGACAAATGAAATTAACATGTCACATCATCAAGAAATGACTGAGGATCATGCAATAAAACGCAGTTCTGCTATAATTTATTATATTACCTGAAAGAAAGCAACACCTATTTAGATGTAGAATGCACACTTGGTAATTCAGTCATCAAGTATAGGTTTATTCTGAGTAACTAGGGAAGAGCTAGAAAATGTGGGAAAGGGACAGTCTCTGTGTGACACTGTCCTAAATGCCCAATGAAAGCAGTTACAAAATCACTCATTGCCAGTAGGTCGAGTCTGCTGCATCTTTTTTTCTAGATATTTTTTTGTTAGGCAGAGCTAATGTCTTCTGAAGATCTTCTGATCTCTACTGAAGATAAATTACTTCAATTAGAAAAAAATCTGTTAAAGCTAAAGAAAGTTATCTCTAATATTCTGACACATTTGGGTGCATGAGTGAATACATGTTATCTGGTTATTCCTACTCCAGTTGGTGACAGTACAGTTTTAGGAACCTTCATTTTGGTCCAGATTAGTTATATGATGAGAATTACATTTAACAGAGAAGTACCATTCTTCATAGCTGTAAATAGTTGCTATCTTACATTAATGTCTATTGCTCCCTAAATCTTTTCCTCATAGCTAATGGAAAATGTTTCTCTAGGTGTCTTAATTTTATCCCTGAAGCACAGGCATTTTCTGTCTTAAGTGGAATTCTGTGTTTGAAACAGAATTCTACTTAACTTTCAACTGTTTGAAAGTTATTGTAACTGTTATTGTAATAGCTGTCATTTTTATCTCTGTCTTTGTTGCTAAATTAATTGTAAGTTTTAAAGTATTTATTTCCCCAAAACAATATGTAGGATACTGTCTCTAAATAAGGTGCAAACAGAGATACTTCACACATTCCAGTAATTTCTTGTCCTCTGTCTTGTTACTCGCTGCTTTTAAAAGATTTGAGGAGAATTTATGCCAACCCTGAAAAAAGGAGTTCAGTTTGACAAATTTATTGTGAAACATATTTTGTGATACTGAACATATACTTGTGTAAAGGGATTGAATGATCCTAGAGTAGATTGAAAAGCTTTAATTTGAGAAAGGAAAAGTAGTAAAGAATCAAACACTGCACTCATTTTCTGAGTAAAAGTTGTCAGTTTTCTTGTCTTTTGAAAATCTGTGCAGTACACCTCAGTAGATGCTTGATAAGGCCCTTTGAAAAGATCTCAATTAAAATAAATTATATTTATTCTGCTTTATAGTTATCCGTGAAAGAAATAACATTTTTTATTGATTTAAATAATTGAAAATATCACCATTTGGCTCATGCCAGGCATATTAAAGATTGCTAAAGAAAAAAAATTAAAAGTGCAGGTGCTGGTGACTGTGCCAGCAACTGTAATAGCCAAAGTTTTTGTCTTTTCCCTTGCAAGTTGTTTTCTACATCCTGCTTTGATGTCAGTGTGCATTGAGATTGATACTTATATTGACATTGACTTGTACAAAATTCATATATTTAACATGACTACTTAATGATAATTTAAGGTTTATGATTACTGACTAAATGAAGTCCTGCAGTGTATTCATTAAACAAGTAGGGATTTTTTTTTTCCTGCAGATTTGCACTGGGTTTTTTTGAAAAGACAAATATTTCAGTTACTTTTTCTTTGTTTTTGTCAGCTGGATATTGGCAGTTGGTAGTCACTGTGCCAAGACTTCAGAAATATGAATCCAAGAAATAAGAGATGCCTATTGGAAAATTTCTAATGTTTAAAGAACCTCTGAGATTTTGTAATACTTTGAGGGCTCTATTTAGGGATGACTGTCATAATGTGTACTAGTCCCTTTATCAACTTTGAGAAAATACTGTACTTAACAGAAAAACCTGATATTGCCTGGAATTTCACCACCAGGTGGTATACATTTACATAGCTAAAATATCTCTGGCATGTGGATCTGCTTATTTTGTTGTGTTGATGAGTAAATGCAAACATTTTTGTACCTCTTTATTAAGATATAATGCAACTCTTCATCCTGAATTTGGCAAGTGTGTTTAATTGTGCCAAAATGGTTTTTTTTTAAGAGGAAACGTATGTTGTGCTTTATATTGTTTTACCATCTCAGGCAGATTGTGCAGATGGGTAATGAGGTGTGTGAGAAGGCTGGAGGAAGAAAAGTAGTGATACTCTCATTTACTAAAGGGAACTCTGTTAAGCACATTAAGGAATAAATATCTTCTTGTTTTAGTGTCTCCTGCTCAAACTCAGAAATGCAGTTTGCTTCATTTTATGTCTAGCAATCATTCATTTACTATCAAGAACAGCTTTAGCTATGGCTTGGGATGTTTATCCTCGCCCATAAGTATGGGGGCTTGTTGAATGGGGCTAATCACCAGAAGTACATCTTTCTTAGAATTCAGCTGCATCCTCGATCTTCTGGATCTGGCAGTTTAATACAAGATGTTTGAAAGTAAACCTTCCCAATCCACTGCATCCTTTCAGGAAGGATCCTTCTCGTTCCAGTGATTCGCAGTGGATCATTGGTCTACACAAGCATTGTAGTCTCCTGGATCCCTAGGAAAATTTTATTATCTTCATTACTTTTGAGACCTCTGAAAGCGTTGCCCATCGCAGGACACTTCTCACCTGAACTGGCTCTACGGATTCCATGTTTATGGTCTTTCTTATTCTGCTCTGTTTGCACTCAGAAATTATTTCTGAGCACATTCAGTTACTCTCAAGAAGAGAACCATGCCCTTTTACCTCAGAAGTGTCCCATCTGAGCCACCAGGCAGCAGTCAGGACAAAACAGCTTGATTTTCTGGTGTGCATCCTCATCCTTAAAAACAAAAGCAAAAATCAGTACTTGCACAATGAATGTTGAACAAACAGATAAAGGATATCTATATTGCAACTTGGTGACATGTCAGTGAGAGAAACTTCTGGTTTTCAACTGGTGTTTCACCAGTACCAAATTTTTGGGCAGTTCATCCATAATCTGTAGATTTAACATTTTGTGGTTTAGAGTTTGATCTTAGTAACTTTGGGAACTTTTTCAAAAATCAAAACCATCAAACCCTGCTACAGGTTTGTCTTTATGCAATTTGAGGAACTTAAGAAATTTTACTGTGGTTTCTCTGTCCTCCGTAAATAACTGAATGCAACATGTTCTAAAAGACACAAAACAAGAATACCGTTGTGTAATCAGTGATGTAAACTTAGAAGTAGAGGAAAGGCAGCAAATGTGCATACTGTCTTGAGCAACCTTTACTTTTCTTTGTCGTATTAGAGTGCAGCATGAATAGTAAGGACCATAAATAATACTCCCTATGTCTGTTCTTTGGGAGAGTAAATCAACAAAGCATAGGAAATATGAATAATTTAATTTCAAATAGTAGAGATAA
This sequence comes from Chloroceryle amazona, assembly GCA_027560015.1. Taxonomy (NCBI): domain Eukaryota; kingdom Metazoa; phylum Chordata; class Aves; order Coraciiformes; family Cerylidae; genus Chloroceryle; species Chloroceryle amazona. The sequence continues at coordinate 7,976 of JANHFX010003227.1, read as the reverse complement.
AAGTATGTAAGAATATTAGAAAAAGAGATGGAGAGAGCTAGCTTTCATTTCATTTGGATCTGGACAAGCAGATGTATGTAAGCCAACTCTTTTCTACTGCCAGGAAAATTCAGTCTTCCTAATAGTCTTTCTAAGTGTTTAGTGAATTAATCTTGGTGACAATACTTATTAACTAAGGCCCAGTGCAACATGAGCTCAAATAGCAGAATGGGTAATTCATTGTAAATATGACTGGGTTTATGTCCATTTTTCATTGCTTCTTGACTGATGGTTAGTATTAATACCCTGAAGTAATAGGCTGTCTTCCTGTCTTCTGGCTGCGGGGCATGAGGATTTTTATTTTATTTTTTTTTTGTGAGAGGTGTTGTGTGTATGCTATTAAAGTATGCACTTTGAGCTTTGTGCAAAGCTCTTCTTTGTCATAACAAAAAATCCACAAAGGACCTGGTTTCAAAATATAGCAGTCAAGTTCCAAGTTCAGAATTCAAGACATAGAACCTGACCTTTCAATACTTTCTCAACGCTAACAGTTTATATGGTGAAAAGTGGAGACAAAAGAATGTGTGTTTAAGGTGGAAATTGTCTCATGACAACAAGTGAAAGAAGAACAGGCAAATGTAGATTAACAATATGATACTGTGGTGGTTTAACCTTGGCTGGCATACTTTGCAGAAGGGGAAAAGAATAACCTTTTAGAGCACATATAAGATATTATTAGCTCATTTACTAAGTGTATAAATATCCATCACTATTTCCATTTTTTTTTTCCTCTTAATCTTCATTGCTCTTTTTTCTTAGAGGTATCTGGTATATATTCAAAACATTAAATCAATGTTAACAACTAGATTATCTCAATTCTTTTATGGAAACACTATAAATCAACCTTTAAAATAGGTAGAATGCTTCTTCATTTGGTATAAATTCACTGTCATTATTGGATGCAATAAATGTTGACAATTCGTGTTACTAAGAGTTGGGACAGCAAGCTTCCTTTGGTTGTAAATATTAGAGAGAGACCATAATAACATAAGACATAGACTGTAAATTCAATCAACACTTCCCTTTACTAGTTCAAAAAGAAATATAATAATGTCTTTAAGAGTATATGGTATAACTTATGCTTGAAGAATTTCATGTCCAATGTGTTGTCATAGAAGGCTCAAAGATTACAGTTTATTCACTGGAGTAATTGTGAACATATAATTATTTTTTCCATTACTAATAATTACTATCACATTTTATTTAGACATAAAAAACAAGACAAAAAATACATCGAGGCAGCCTGAGAAGGAGGAAAAATTTATGTGCTTTAGTTGTGAACTCTAAAATAAAATATACAGAGCCAATGGGCCAAAAAATTGCTTTACTAAACAGTGACATAACTCTTTTTTCTTACTACTACTTTCAGTAGAACTCCAGTCAAATGCAAATCTGCATCTTTAGCCTTTTTTTCTTGCAATCCTTGTCTTGCCTGGTATCTCATTATGTTTTGCAGCATATGTATGTGTATGGGGTGTTGGTTTTATATGAATTATTTTCTCCGATAAATATTGATACCATTACCTGTGCATAGAATTGCTGCTGTGAAGATGGAAATTCTAAAGGTATCTATATTGCTGAGAGAGCAAGTCCCACTGTCCTGCCAAACACCTTGGGCTTTGAACATCATTATCAGCTTGCAACTAATGACATTACAGGGAAATGTAGAATAGTGCTGTAAAATAATTGATTAGAATGTAGATTCTTTAGGACAGGGACTCTTTTATTGGACTAGAAAATCATGAGTAAAGTTAGGATTCACACTCTGTAGTTTATGTCAGAATAATATTAACTTATCTCACCTGGGACCTATTTGACAATAATCCACATATTACTAGAGACACATCATCACTTCTTTTCTGCCTTTGTAGTGTTTGGGTTTTGGCTTGATGTTATCAACCTAGTCCCATGACAGTGGGCCATGAAGTAAAATTGTTTTTCATGTAGGCATAGAAAATAAAATATATTTCAGTGTCTTCCTTAAAGTGTTTTGTTTTGTTTGTTTGATTGTTTTTTGTTTGTTTGTTTTTTGTTTGTTTTTCAGTAATGCCCTGAACTGAAAACAAAGTTAAATGCATTAGTTATTCCGATGTTTGCATAGATCCAGTCATTAACTGCTTGGACTATTTGCTATGCAGTGGCAGTTTACAGTGAAGTATTTATCCTGAAAAATGGGAAACATCATAGACAAACTTTCTTTCCCCTGTAATATATCAAAACCTTTCAAGTACTAAACTGATTCTATAAATGTGATAGCAATATAGATCTGTGTAGTAAATTAAAAACAATTATGGGAATATTATCAGTAGGCTCGTGGAAACTTTTCACCATCTTGATAATCCATAAGCATATATCAATGTAACTCATACTAAACACCATGGGAGAAATCAATCATGTACAGGTAGAAGGATTCGTTGTTATTATTATCAGATTGCTCATAATTACATATTTTGCCCCCTGGATTTGTACTGCAGTTCACATTCTTGAAGTCTATTCACATTTTAATGTAATCAAGCCTTCACTTCTGTTTGGTTGGTCATATTTGATTACATAAACTATTCAGATTTTAAAACAACATAATCCAGCACAGTCTGATAAGCCTAGAACATATTCAGGTCTGTTTCTGACACTCTTTGTTCTCATTTTTCAAAGAAATTTCCTTAAGGCAACCTAGGAATTATTCCCATGCCCCAATTTTCTCCTGTTTATTTTTTCTCACCTGTGCATAAAAGTTGGATTCCCACAGCTTTCCCAGTTCTTTTAGTAGTGCCAGCTGGACCAGGGATATAGCTCACGCTTCTCTCTTTTTCCCAGTTTCTTCCCCAATTTTCTGGAGGAAATCTTAAGTGGAACAATGACTTTCTCCCTCCAACATGCTCCTACTTTTTTTTATCTGTGAGGAGCTGAAAAGGCATTTTACAAAATAACACCAACTGTTCAGAGTTAGAGTACCTTCAGCAGCAGTAAAAATATAGGGGACAAACCAGTGAAATATTTCGAGGACTATCAACAGATAACTTTATTTTAAGATTTTTCTTCATGTTTGTGAAGAAAGCAGACAGCACTTTTGTGGCTTATTGTTTCACTAGGAAGAGATTGTTGTTCATCACATGTTAACTTCTGTTGGAGGAAAAGCAGAATACAAAGTTGAAACGTGCTCATATTCAATTTTTTAATGTTTTCCTTCATTTTTTTCCAGATCACTAAAAGGTCTGTTAATTATGAAACCAAATCATGCATTCTCTCTGACAAATGCATCAATGCTTGACACCTCATCTGGTCAGGTTTTATTTGTGTGTACTGAAATTTCTTCACTTATTCAGACAAACTGAAAGCATCACTGCTGATTAGTGATTTTTATGTGGAAGGCTTTCATATAGAAACAGTGTGTTTGTGAATTTAAGTGAGTGTCATCTGGAATGAAATCCTTGAAAGATATTCTGGCCTATAAAAAGTGAATGTGTCATGGAAATTATTTTTTATCTGATGGGAAACAAAATAAAATCAACTTAGGTTTGTTGTTAATGTTCCTGCATTCAAATAGTTACTTGTCATTATATCTGTGATTAGTTCTTCATAGGTTATCTCATGTCTGCCTCTTTCCTCAAAGAAGAAATTCCTCAAGAAAAATAGGCAAACATCTTTTTATCCAAATTTTCTATTGCTTTAATATTAGAATTACCTAAAAAATAATAAAAAAAGAGCTTGTAATGAGTTAATATTTCTTCGGGGGGATAAGTATGTATGGAATTTGGTAGATTTCTACCAAAGACACGGTAATCCAAATGAACAGTTGATATAACAATTCTGGCTTCTTTCTTCTTTGTCTGTCATGGTTCGATAGATTCAACAGAAATTTTGCTATTTAGAGACTCATTGGAAATCTCAAATATATGTAGATATCAAATAGATCCCGTTTTCATAAGATATATTGCAACCTCACAGCACTAACTTTCATTGAAATAATACAATTTGTTTCCTATCTTTACCTTTCTAATAACTTACAGGATCCTACTAGATCTAAAATAGGAATACCCTTCAGTTGTTTACAATTTTTTATTGTTTAATGTCTTGCCTATCAGTACAATTATTGTTATCTTGTTTTGGTATTTTGGACTGAACCAGTAGTATTTTAATTTGATCATATTTTGCATTATACAAACATTAGCTAGGTTTTTTGGTGTCTGTTCTGTTCCAATCCTGTAAGTTTGCACATTTTAGCAGCTTGGCTTTAGATCACCTGTACCATAAAGGAGGAACTTTCCCTGTGTACTGCTATGTGTTTGTAAAAAAATAAAACCAACAAACAAAAAAAAACAAAGTAACCCATAAAGCCCCTAACTTTTAATCTGATTCACTTCTAAGAAAGGAGAACTGTGACTCAAAATCCCTAACTTTTGCAATAAGCATATAGGCATCTTTAAACAGGTGTTGCTGTTGGATTGACAATACTCTGCTGTGATCTGGCACATGGGGTATGTTAGTATTCAGAACATCTTATTTCTCTGTTTGTCAGGCTTTGGCAGAGAATAGAGTGCCAGGTTTGAGAAGCCTGAGACTTTTGCCATTAACTTAAATCCTAAGTTAACCAAAATTATTTAGTCTCACCATTAAATCCTATATTTCATCATTTCAATAGCAAATGGATAGTTTATGAAACATCTGAATGGCAGTCCACAATAGTGGAAATACCAAAATAGTGGAAATTTAATGTTAAAGTTATGCAGCTCAGATTTTAGACATTTATGAAGTTCAATGTTATTAACAACTTCAGATGCACAGGCTGCTTCTGAAGAACCAAGTAGATGCTCCTAAGACACAGTCAAGCTGGTTGTTCAGATTTTTTTTTCAGTTAAACCCTCATATTTCCATTAATTTCTGTAATTCAACAGAGAAAAAAAAAAATAATCTTCAAAGATTTAGATGTCCAGTCAATCGAAAATGACAGCAGTGGATTGTAGTAGAAGAAGGGTTCCTGGAGACTGCTGGATAAAGCTCTGATTCCAGCCTGCTGTAGTAGCTTTCCTGCTCAGTGGAGGTGTCCTCAGTTTTGGAAACTTCTGATGCAAGCAGACCCATAATGTCATCACTGTAAAAAAACACTTTGGTAGTGTTCTGAATGGGAGAATATTTTTTTTTGTCTTTGTTCTTTTCCCTCCTCTACCCCAGTATCTTATCTCGGAAATCGTTTGGGTCACTGAAGTACATTATGTTTTGTTCTGTTGTAGTGCTTGTTTCATGGACATGCAGAAGTGATCGGTCCTTTTGTGGAACTTTTGACACTTCTTGTCAGTTTTTATCATGCATATTTTTGTGTCCTAATGCTTGCTGTGGTACAGAGATAACTCATCCTTCTAAATGTTGCCACACGAGTTGTACTCTTACTTTTCAGATAAACCAGATAACCCGAGTAATGTTCATGAAATTCTGGTTTGTTATTTTTAATAAAACTTTAATAAGTGAATCACAGAAACAGGTGGTAGAGGGCAGTTTTTTCCTCATTTGTTTTACAACCTGGTTTCTACTTCAGTGACTGTGTGATGGTGAAAGATTTAGATAAAACAAGCATTGACACTGACAATTAAATCATTCTGAAGAGCTGGAAATTATGCCTTAAAACAAAACAAAACAAAACAAAAAAACAACAACCCCACAACATAATCCAAACTTTCCATTCTACTAGCATTTATTTATTTTCCCCTGGGAGAAATTTCAAGACTGAAACGTCTCCAAAAATGCATCTCAGAGATATGTTGTCAGTTTTCTTCATTTTCATTTACCTTTTTTCTTAAACAAATTGGATTTTTCTTGTCTGCTTGTTTTGCTGGGGGTTTGTGTGGCAAACCAGACAGTACTTTCTTCACTAAAGTGGAAGTGATTATTGGGAGAAGAGATCTTCGGAGTTCCTTTCAGCCTCAGACATAAGAGCAGACGTTGTGCTACTTTTTAGTATTTCAAAGCTGACAGGCTAATAATTCAATATGTATATTTTCAGACCTACAGATTTGTGAGGCAGGGATAGATTTTTGTGTGCTACACGTTGTTTATTTATTACATTAAATTATTCCAGAATGTAATCAGTTAAGTCTTCCTGATGGTAAATTTTGAGATGATCTACACAGCCTCTGTGGTTTTACATAATCATCAGGCAATGATTTGCTTACATTACACATCCACACATCATAAATCTTTATTGAAGTGTCCAGTGGCACCTAATCTTAATAGCATAACGATGCTAAATTGGAACAAAGTTTTTTTAAAAATAGGTATGACATCCACATTACTACAAAACAAATTTCTTCTGACTACTGTTGTTGCAGTGAGTACCAAATGAGTTTATGAAAATGAATGCTTAGGAGAATCATTCTTCCTAATAGGCCCTGACATTTATTAATACAAATACCCATGATGTAGCCGTAAAAATCATGAATACTGAAAGTTCCAACGTGGCTGAAGTTTGGAGCTGTAGAAGCAGCTTAGCTATCAGACAGAAATATTAATACTATAGTATTTTAACCTTTAGAAGAATGATTATTGTATATTATGGTTTTGATAAAGATGGCTTCATGGGTGTTTGTCAGCCAGGGTTAACCCAGCACAAGAAAATTGTTGCTCCTAAAAATATATTCTAGAACAAATAGAAATTAATTAAAAAATATTCTGTAGATAATTTTATGTATATGTTACCATATTGATGGAGCTTCTTTTTTGTGTGTTTTGGGATTTATGATTGTTGATAAAAACAGCACAATAGTACACTGGCAGCTTTAGGTTGTTCTCTAAGATAAAGAAGGTTCTCCACAGTACTACAAAGCTACATTTACACATTTCTTATAGCATAACTTAATCTCCAATGCGTTTTTCTTAATAATATGTTAGTTTTAAAAAAGGTAGG
>JANHFX010003224.1:53268-126447 GCA_027560015.1 Chloroceryle amazona | reverse complement strand
GTCCAAGGAGGAGGAGGAGGAGGAGGAGGATGGTGGCTGGTATAAGAGTTACTTGGGAAGGACTCATGAGTCTCTTCTAAATGAAATCATTTTATACTGTCATTTTAGATAATTACTCATTGGCATAGGAAACTCAGTCTGCTTTCCACAAATCCCAGGTGAAAATGCTTTACTCCAGCCTTTTCCAGGCTTTTAAATCTGCTTGTGGAAAAACTTCCCAAGGTCTTGGGTTTGCCTTGGATTGTGGAATATAAACCAGTACGGACTCTTAGAAACTATCTTCAGAGGGAAAATATTTCCCATTCATCTATAATTAATTTTTTTTTTTCTTAATTTGAAAGGGAGCTAAAAGATAGACAATTCATTCCTTAAAGTTGCTCTTTTAACAGAGCAATTGATATACAAATGTTGGCAGATTAAACAAGATCCTCTTGATGTATTAGAAAGTGCTGCAGACCACAGGCTGTAAATAGATTGAAATAGCTGTAAATAGATTGAAAAGAAAAAAAATCTGGGAAATGCTTGCCATGAAATTAATTAGGTATTTAAAAAGGTGGATCTGATATCTGTAAAACCAAGAGTGCTTCTTAATCTCCCAGAGTGGTTCAGAGATTCAGTCTTCTAGTAGAAGAAGTCCTAGAGGGCAGCTCTAACATGTTGATAAGCAAAGAACACAAACCAGTGAAAAAGGCAATACTTGTTTTATAAATATGTAGAGACAGCTTCATGTCTGGAATGTATTCATCATGCAGCACTTTGGCCCCATGTCTTGAGGAACATTCAAGTTTTACTGTTATTGCAGTGCATTGCATGTCCTGCTTGGTGTTACTGCACACTCAATGTATCTTTGAGTATATTGTACTCAATGTATCTTTGGGCTTGTAACTGGGGTGTGTTGGGGCTATATCTTTATACCTGAACAATCACAGGCCAGATTTTCAAGGAATATCAGTGTCTGGCTGTAATGGAGTCAGTGGAACCAAACTCCTTTGTACCAGATAAGGATCTGGCCCTGTGAGGGACCTGTCTACCTACTGAGAGGTTTCATGACCTACTTCTGCAGCTCTCCTCTTCATTTTGGAAGGCTCTGCTGGATTTCTTCTCCTTCATCTCCTTTGTCTCCCCCAAACTGCTCACAAAAGCAAATTCAACCAGAGAGAGAGACAGATGCTTCTGCATATATTAATAATACACAGCTCTATAAATGATGAATAGAAGATACCACTGACTTTGAGTTATGGTGTAGTAATTCACACTTAGCTGTTTAGATGGCTCTCAGCCTTCAGCCCAGCATTGCGCAAGGCATCGGGGATGAATGATTACCCTGCCATGCAGACTGTTGTTTCTAGTTGCTTAAATTGAGCACTCCACATATCAGATGGAACCATACAGCTGATTATGGCACACCAGAGAGACTGTGCCCACCGCTTGGCTGGTTAAAATCAAAATGATCAATTTTTCAAATTGCTTAATGATGCTTCTGTGGGAACATTGTTAGCCATAGACTGCAAGGGTCCTTTGGTGTGGTGGGGCTCTAGAGATGATCCAAAGAGGTGTTTAAACTTGTGATCATAAGTAATCACATGTGCAGACATGTTGGCAGATCCAATAGCAAGGTCCTGCTGTACCTCTGGTGATGGATGGAGTCACATTATTTTTTTCCCGCTCTTCACACTTTCTGCTGTGCCTCTCCATGACATTTCTGCTTGTGTGAGATCTATCCCTAAAAGGGAATACTTCAGTTTTAATCACATCTAGAAAGTGTCATTAATTTTTCTGTTAATTAAAAAGGAATCCTAGGGTGACTTGCTCAGATATATAGATTCCTATACTCTAGAGCCCTAAAATTTGGGAGATAAGGCTTAGCTTTGAAATCCCTGTGATCCCTATCCTCTATCACATTCTGCTGGGGTGACAGTACAGAGGAGGTGTTTTATATGCTGTCTCCTTAACAAAGGTGAGTGAAAGGCCATCACAAGACTGTTCATCCAATAATACTCAGTGTTTAAATGCTGTAGTTGAAAAGTGACTCTGCTGATGTGGAGCTTCTAGGAGTGTAAAAACATCACAGAAACCTTGTCCCTGATGATGGTCTGCAAATGGGAGGTGGAAAATATGTTTGGGTTGTCCCAGATGAAAAGATAAACTCCAAAGTATTTAGATCCACAGCTGAAGCCTCGTTAGTCTTCACAGGAGAAAACGAGGCCTCAGGAAAGACTTTGGTGCCTTTGTGCTGGTTTCTGAGTGAAACAAACCTTTCAGGGGAAACAATGCTAATAGAGTCATCGCTTTGGCACGGGCCCTGCTGGAAAGAAAGTCTGTTAATCCCCTCTATAGTCTCTCTATTTATACCCTTCGGCTGCACATAAACTGGCCAAGTACAAGAACAAAAGCTGACTAGAAATATCTCCTGTGACTGTTGTTCTCGTGAGCTATTATCCCCTTTATTAAGGATCAGGCTAAGAACAACCTCTGTTAAGGACAATGTTCGGCGAAGAAATGTGATTATCATGCTGATTTAGGTGAAACTTGGCTCTGTGGCTTGCCTCTCCCTCTGCCCTCACTGCCCATTTTTCTTATTGTGCTTTTAAGTGGTGGTGCCATCAGCCAGGCCGGAGGAATGCTCTGACCCCAGCTGCTGCCCTTGCTCAGGGAGCCAGCCCGGGGGTGCCTGGGTTTACACCTGCACAAAGATGACTATCAGTCTAGAAGTACAGTTTGTCTTCTCAGCCATTATTTTTAAGACATTTGTTAATATGATTTTTATAATAAGAAGGGAAAAGAAACCATCTTGAGCTACTTATTTGTGTGTCACCTTACAGATGGGGTCTTCTAGACAAGGGCAAGGCATGGGACTGTACATCAAATCACTAGTTCCCTTTATCATCTTTCTTATGATCAGTTTAGAAATTAATGTATTTGATATTTCATTTTTTTACTTAAATATATTTGAAGCTCATTAATAATTGTAATTATATTTTCTGTAGTTTTTATTTAATGAAAATAGAAATCCACATCAATGTCCTGTTTCCCCATGACTGAATGGAGATGTACCTTGTTGACCTGGATGGCAGCACAGCCCTCATTCCTTTGTGTCAGTCATATTGAAAAAGGAAAATAGACCAAAGACGGTGTTCCTGAACTTTCTGCAAAGTACATTTTCAGAGACTTTTGGAGAATTTTGTGTTTCATGGTAATGCACCATGGGTAGGGAAGATGCTTTGGAAATGTAGATTGCAAACAAATTCAGTAGTTTTGCTGGATAAAAGGAGATGGGGAGAATTCATCATACTTGGTTATACTGAACATAAGATTTCCTCTTTGGAAAACTGTTAGTCTGCGTCAGGAATATCTGTGCTGTACCTTAGGTTCCTGCAGTTAGAATTGTTGAAAAGATCTGGTTAGACTTATCTGTTTTAGAAATGTAATGTTTCCATTCACATATTAGGAGCGATAAATCATTGGGTAATTTGGATTTAAGGAGTCTATAAACTGAATGATAGAGATTCTTGTAGTAAATTACTTTTTCAGACTGTGTGGTTACAATTTTCTAACCCTTCCAGTATTACACAATCAAAAATTTTATCTACAAAATATCCTGATCTTTCAAGACATAATCCCATTTAAGGCCAGACAACTGGAATAAATGAAATCAATGCAAAGAGTGACACAAGTTTGTGGGATTTTTGTACTTGTTGAGCTATGATACTCATTTGTGAAATGAAAGTAACCTACTTGAATAGCAGCTTAATTATAGATATGCCAGATGAGGCTGTTGATATTTAAAGACAGAGGATTTTTATATTTAAAGAGATGAAACTCCTGACACAGGGGAAAGATAAAGCAAAAAAGGATAATGGGGTAAAGAGTGGTAGGTGTTTAGGCTTATGTCTGAGGCTGACCCTGCAGGGCCAGATGTTGGACTTAGATGTAGTGGTGCAGGATTCCTATGAACATATTGCTGCTTTAGGATGTCAATCTGAGACCCCACCAGTGTGGGGCAGAGAAGAACTGCCTGCATGTTTTATAAGCTGCAAAGTGTAATTATAGTCAATCCTCTTTTTTTTATTATTATTTTTTATTTTTTTCCAAGATCAAGTGAAAACCAGAGGCAGGAGGAGAAAGGAAAGATTTTGGAAACCACCACTGCACTGAAGATTGTGTCTTTGGGCTTAATTCTCTGAAACCACAGCGTGTCTCCTGCTTGTTAAAACAGGGATGTTTAAACATTGTTAAAACACCCAACGAGGGTGTTGTATAGATCCACTAATATTCCTGGAGTAGCTACAGCAACAAATACTGGAGGAGATCTACAAGAAGTGTCCTGACTGGTTATTGCAAGACTTACAACACAATACATTACAACTTCTCTATTAAAAAAGGATATTTAAATATTTAATATTTTTTTAAGTTATTATTTTCCTGAGAATTCAGCTTTAACTGAGAAGAGATATCTGGAAAATGGAAGCGGTCTTCCTGAGCCAGCTGTTGGCCAGCACTGTGAGCATCTCTTTGTGAAACCATTTCTGAGAACAAGCTTTCACAGGTCCTCCAGCATACTCCTGGCCAAGCCATGGTGGCTGTTTAGCTTCCCCAAGGGTTTGAATTTGACCCCTTTTTTACCTTCCTTCTGTCCTCAGATCTTCATTTTGAAGATGTACACTCACAAGTTAAGACATCACATATTGCTCACTCCTGCTCTAGCACAGACAGGGCTTAATATTAATCTTTGTTTACTCAATAACAACAACAAAAAAGTTGTATTTAATCCAAGATCTTTAGAATTTAATGCTGATAAATCGAGCACTTTCTTAATGTATGTTCACATTCTGTCTTAGTCCATTATATATGTGCTGTACAAATGTGATGAATTTGCTTTGTAAATACACAAATGAAGACAAGGAGAAAAAAAGCATTTTCAAACCAGGTTACTTTTCTGTTTAGTAATGGAGTTGTGAGAGCTGCAGTTTATCCCATGCAAGGCTGAGGATGGCTCAGCTGATGTAATACATTCTTGCCCTCAAAAAGACAGGTCTGATCCCCCAGCTTCTGGCTGTGTAGTCCCTGACCTCTTGCACTGGTTCTGGTCTTGGCTGGATCTGTAATGAGCCAGTGTGACTCGCTGATCCAGAATAAAACTGAATAGGTAAAGATGGAGGTAATTTTCTTTTGGGTTGGTGAGTTGAGTCATCTTCACAAAGGACCTGAGGAATGCTGTGCAGAAGTGCATGGTGAAGGATGATGGAAAGGGACACTTTTGGTAGCAGAGATCTGTTAGATCCACTCAGCTGTCTCTTCCACCTCCCCAGTCAGGATGTGGGTCCATGAGAGTTTAAAGCAATCTAAGTGGATCCTGCTGTTGTACCCTGCTGTGACATGACACAACGACCTGCCCTTTCTATGTGTCCATGATTGTGTCCATTTGGCCCCATGATGAGCTGGTTCAGTGTGCTAGACTGGCAGAAAAATATTTGGTATTTGTATGGTTTTAGCTAGGTCTCCACCAGTTTTGCATCTTGAGCTGGTTCTCCAGGATGTCAAATGCAACAAAAGTGATAGAAGAGAAATGTGCAGAAAAGCTTTCTTTGGGACACAGGAGGTTGTTGAAATATGACAGAGGTAGCTTAGATTAGTTGAAACTGTAGGCTGCACTTCTATATAATTTTTTTTTTGTTTTTGCATTTCTCTTTCCCTTTTGCCTGGATTAATTTGAGAGGCACAGTTACATTTTCTGTCTGATTTTCCATCAGCACAAAGCCATATGTATACAAGGACCTAACTCTGATACTTGGTTTTCAAAAATATCTTTTTACCCAGAATGTGCTGAGAAGACCCTACAGGAAGGAGAGTCTATCTAAAGAATAAAGGTGCATTAATAATTCTAAGATCCTACAAACAGGAAAAACAGAACCTGAATCACCAACTCATGTTTGCTCGTCAAAAATGTCTACAGACAGTCCAATTAATTTGTTGAGATATCGATATCAGCAAATAACTTGCCTTTGACCCTGATAAGGCTAAACTGGGTTGTAAGAAATGGATGGACCTGTACTTCCAGGCCCATCCATATGTCGAGTGGTGAGAAAAAGTTCTGGCACTGTTCCTGCATGTGCCATAGATCGTACTTTAACTGCTTGCTACATTGTGCATCCTTTTCATAGTAAGGTCCCTGTACTCGATTTGAGCTTGTAGTGCAGGTGATACCTCGGTGAGCTATGCACACTTTCCGTGTGCCTGAGACTGCTAAAGGCCATTGGAGAACTAGAGCAGTCATTGTCTTTGATTTAGTAGCAAAACCTGTTTTCATTACTTGGTCTCAAGTCCTGAGGACAGCCCAAATCCTCCAGCACTGGAGCTTTCAATAAGACATTGTTTGTTCTGCTGCACTGTCAATAAGATGTCATTACTTTGGCTTCGAGATAAGAAAGGATTTGTTAATGGCTTCTCTTGGGGGATGGTGACATTTTTTTCCCCTTATAGATCACTGAGGAAAAAATACGGGAGCAGGCTGGCAAGGAAAGAAAATCAGTTTGGCTTATTTTTTGTATTTATGCCTCCCAGTTAAAGCTTGAAGTTATGAATAGCACAAATGCAGCCTTTTCCGTTCATTTGCGGTTGTGTGTGAAAAGAGTGATATAATATGCAATGTATGTATCGTATAAACCTTTGTAAGATAAAAAAAATAAACCCTAATACTTTATCATCTCTTTAAAAGAAAACTGCTGTGAACTGTAACAGTTCTATAACCTATTGTTAATCAGGAAGTATATACGGTACTCCATGAGAAGCAGCTCAGAAGCAGCCTTTCTCAGATCTAAGTTGTTACTAATTAACCACAGATATGGCAAGAATTTTTCAGCTCTTGCTTTGGCATAGTTGTCAGTACTGTAACCCGGGGGCTGCTGTGGACGGAGCTGCTGTTGCCCTCACCCTGTGACCTCTGCCTCTGGCCAAATCCTCCTGCAAATACCCCTGTCTGGTGTCACCTCTGCCCCCAAGTGCACAGCAGGCTCCTGCAGGCTGCCATCACAACACCCCCTGGTCATCCTGGGATTTTCAGAGACCGGGTGACATTTGGGCAATCTCAGAAGTAACAATGCTGCATTCTTTGCAAAACCACATTGAAGACAGCGTTAAGGACTCGATTCTGTCAGTTTTTAGCTTCCATCTTTTAGCTTTTATCTTCTACGTAGTTAAAGTTATGAACACCCAGACGGCATGTCTGAACTTGAAAAAAATCACTTGGCTTCAAGTGAAGGGTGAGCTCAAGGCACAATAACTACTCCTGAATAGTGAGATTCAGAGGACCTAGACCAAGTGCCAAGACCAGCCCCGCCTGTTTGCTGTTGTGCAGGGAACTCTTAAAGGCACAGCCTTGCCCGTTTAGCTGGACAACCAGCTCAGGCAGGCAAGTGTGTTCCCCCTTTTTTGTTATCTCGTTAAAATAATAGTAGGACAAGGAGCATGTTTCGTTCTATTTTGGTAGATTTTTTGGGGATGGAGGAGGCTGCCCAGTGGCTCGGCTCCTTCTCCTACTGCCCCATCCCCCACTTCCCATACTGTGTGACCCTCTGTCAGGATGGCTGCCACTCATGTGGCCAAAGCCACCCATGCCAGTACAGCCACTGCACTCCCCTGCCCTGCAAGCAGAGGGGTTGGCATGAGCCAGCCCTAGGAGAGCTGGGAGGAGGCAGAGCCCCTGCTCTGGCAGGGGGTTGGACTAGATGATCTTTTCAGGTCCCTTCCAACCCTTAATATTCTGTGATTCTGTGTTATGCTGGCATGACCACCAAAATATTCTCACAGGACAAGTAACCTTAACCCCTGACTCACCCCTTGGTATCGTGTTGCTCTCAGCTCTGTAAAACCCAAGAATGTGATAAACCCCAAGAGCCATTTACCCTTGGTGGAGGTGATGGATGTTCAGGGTTTAATGCCAGGCTGGAGGTATCATTCACTATTTCCACCGGCTTGCCAGGCTCCAGCAAGTGAAGATCCTGCAGTGTCCTTGCCACACAGGCTTACATGTAACTCTACTTACTCTGAGCAGCCAGACAATTATAGAAAATGACTGCATGAATGAGCGCAATTCTGCTGTAACCGGAGACCCAATGGAATCCCAGAGAATGGGGAGGTAAGGCGATAGCTGCAGGACGTTATGGCTGCCAGCACAGATTATTTAGCCACTTCTTGTGTGCTGTCCACCCAGAAGCTGAGATATTATGTGAGAGGCTTACATGGATGCTACGTGAATATCTAAAAAAAAAATAAATCCCTGGTATTGTGTTAATGCTGTCCAGAGCTGGCTGCAATTTCCCCTGTGTTTCACAATTTAAGAATTTGAATTTCTTTTACTTTTTTTTCCCTATAAGCCCTCTCTTCATATGCTAGGGGTGACTTTCTGGTTTCCTGTCCTGTGCTTGCTGCATCATGGAATGTAGTGGGATTTTCCCTACGGTCTGACATGGTTTTTTTCTTCTTTTTCTTTCTCTTCAGCATTTAGGAGATTACTATAGCCTGCATATTTATAGGGAATGACCTATCTTGGTACAAATGGATGGAAGACTTCTTCTCTGGCAAAGAGCATCTTGTAGTGTAATGGAGGCCAGGAGTTATATTCTTTACAGTTGGCAGAGCACCCATCAGTGTGTGTGTGCTTGAAAAAAGATAGAGGATAGTTGTTCACATGTGCACTTCCATATCGTGTGCCAAGGACTACCTGGAATAACCAGAGAATCAATGAATCTGTCCTAAAAGCAAGAAAAGTAGGTTTATTTCTTTGCATCATTATTACTTTGCCCAGAGCTGGGCAAAGGCAGACCTAATGAAGTTCATCAAGGGCAAGTGTGAAGTCCTACACCTGGGGAGCAACAACATCATGTACCCATACAGTTTAGGGGTAAACCCACTGGAAAGCAGCCTCATGGAGAGGTACCTTGGTGTCCTGGTGGACAATAAGTTATCCATGGGACAGCAATGTGTCCTTGTGGCCTTCCTGGCCACATGGGCACAATGGTAACCTGGGGTGCATAAAGAAGAGTGTGACCAGCAGGTCAAGGGAGGTTCTCCTCCCCTTCTACTCTGTACTGGTGAGACCACATTTGCAGTACTGTGTTCAGTTCTGGTCTCTCCAGTTGAAGAGGGACAGGGTAATACTAGAGAGAGTCCAATGGAGAGCTATACAGATGATGAAGGACATCTCTGTTATGAGGAAAGGCTGAGAGCCCTGGGACTGTTTGGCCTGGAGAAGAGAAGACTGAGAGGGGATCTTATTAATGTTTACAGCTATCTGAAGGGTGAGTGTCAAGTAGAAGGGGCCAGTCTCTTTTCAGTGCTGCCCAGTAATAGGATGAGATGTAATGGTCACAAACTGGAACACAGGAAGTTCAAGCTCAACATGAGGAAAAACTTCTTTACTGTGAGGGTGATGGAGCCCTGGAAGAGGCTGCCCACAGAGGTTGTGGATTCTGCTTTTCTAGAGACTTCCAAGACCTGCCTGGATGTGTTCCCATGTGGCCTGCCCTAGGTGTTCCTGTGTTGATGGGGGGATGATCTCCAGAGGTCCCTTCTAACCCCTACCATTCTGTGATTCTGTGATTCTATGATCATTGCTGGCTGATTAACTTTAATCCCAGTGATTACCATTGCTTTTACAGGATAATTTAATCAGAGAATGTAATGAAATTATAGGAAGCAACTTTAAAGGGCTCTTGTTTTGATGGACTTCCAGCTTGTAAATAAAAATCGCTTCCTTCAACTTTCCTGGAAAGAATTTGTTGCTGTTATTAGACTCTCAGGATACATTATTTTCTTGTGAGGAAAAAATTGCTTTAAGCCACGTGGATGTTATTTATGACTAACTACATCCATATCTTTTCAGTGTTTTTTGTACCTGTTACTGATCCATGGTTGAGGTCCATATAAATGCAAATAAAAATAAAGGTCACAGCCACTAGCATGGCTCCTCTGTATAGGAAATACAGCCTTATTTAGTTGACTGGAAATCACAGGTGGTCATACCAGAGAAAAATTTAGACTTCGTGTGAATTGCTGATATGTTTGTTGACATCTCTGGTGATGTGCATGTAGAGCATGGTGACAATGTGTGGTGTACCTTGTGGAACAGAGCACAGCTTGCTTTCATCTGGCACATACTGGCTATCCAAAATAAGTTCAATTCATCTGCTGTGAGACACAGAAAGAACTAAAACTTAGCAGGCATTACCAGCAGTAATATGCTACTTTAGTTATTTGTGTGTTAAGTAGAAGAATACTAAAGCCTGTTCTTTGAAGGGTTTTAAATGTATCAGTCAATTTATAACCACACTGTCCTCATACAGATTTGGCCTATGATGATACTATACCCTCCTGCTTGTAGGACATTAACCCTTATTATGCTTCATTATGAAATTTCTTTTGTTCTCTCTCTGACAAAGCCAAATCGGTGCAAGAGTGGCAGAACAGCTTGGGCACTAGCATTTGTGTGATACCTAGCCCTCAGTCAGCAGAAAACAGGTTGAAGTGGTAACACCTCTGCTTCCACAACTATCATAAAGCTACTGAAAGCAGAACTTGGGAATCCCTAAGGGAAATAAAACCAACACACCTCAATGCAAATAAGGTCTCTGTTTAAAATTACTCTCTAACCTTCCTGTCTTAGAAAAGGACTTCTTTGAAGTAGAGTGGAAGAGTCATGGCAGAAGCAGAAGAGAACTGATGGCTGGATGGCTGGCTGGCTGGATTGCAGGGAGAGACAGAGAGAGTGGACTGCCTGGAGGTGGGAACATCACAGACTTGATACAGATGAAGAAATTAATGATGACTCTGAAACATAACACAGGGTTTATCATGACAGGAGTGAAAGGGTATAAAGACCTAAACTATTTATTTGTATGAGAACATAATGGTCCTTGTCATCAACTTGGTGTTGAAAGGAATGACTTCCATCTAGAGGATGCAGAAAAAACAGGAGATAAATTTCATTACTAGTAATAGTTTAATGGAAAAAGATTGAAAAAGAGGAGGAATATGGAAATTAGACAGGGATGACATTGTAAGAATTTAAATGCGGCATTTTGCAGCAGCAGTATGGTTCATGGAAAAACAAAAACTGCTAATCAAGACCAGATGTATAGTTATTTTAAAATAGACTTTATTTAATGAAAATAAATATAAAGAAATCTTAATATTCAGAAACTAATAGCAAACATTCTTAGGAAAAAATGCAAAAAGTACATTCTTACATTCTGAATTTTATCAACGTACACAGAGTCTAAAACAGTGGCGATGGTCTGTAATTTACGGTGCTTGTTAAGGCAATGAAATCTACCCTAACTTCAACACGTTTGTACAAAGGAAGAGTCTGGCCTACCAGTCAAGTGTAAATAAAATTGCTTCATAACTTAAAACAAATGTCAATTTTCCCTTCCTGCAGTTCTTTAAATATTATTTAAAAAAAAAAAAAAAAAAAAAAAAAAAGAAAAAAAAAAGAAAAAAAAAAAGAAAGAAAGATAGATAGATAGAAATACTCCTATGTTGGCAACTGCCCCTGCCCAGCATTTTGTCCTGATGCCTCTGCAGAGCTACTTGTGTACAAGAAGAGCACATTTCATTAGCTGGAGGTAGAGGCTACAGAAATTGCACAGATTAAATCAAACTATTAAAACACAATTATTAGGCACTCTGTTGGTTTTCCTCTTTTATTCAGAACTGTGCTGTGAATAACACTTGTGCATATGGTAAACTGAAATGAATTCCTGATGTAATGTCTTCTGAAACAAAATGTTGCAGCTACATTAGCAAGGAACGTGGCACTTCAGAAGCAAATCAATCGAGCAAAAAGTGATGTTGAGTAGGTGATGCTCATGCAATACTGTGGTTTTAGCTCTCTGGATTATGTTCCTGTCAAGAGACCATTAAATGCGTATCTAAAACCTGCCTTCTGGTTCACTTTAAACCAAGAGGAATCCAGTCCATGTGCTCCAAGACCAGATTGTGATGGGAAGCACCACCCAGAAAGGGGGACAAGTGGAAGACTAGTTTCAAAAGCACACTCTTGAGCTAAACAGAAATGGTAATGTAGGAACACATTCAAAGCTGTCTGTCATAGATATATACATGCTTTGCTGATGTAGGATGTTGTTTTAAATAATTATTTTAAGGCAGGAATATAAAGTCTCGATGACACTGAGGGCCAACTCTCCCTTAAGGAAATGTTTCCAACTGATGTAAAAAGGGTCAACTGAGGGAGGCCACTGGAACCAAATAAGGAGCAGAAGACCAGGCACTCCTGAAAATCAGCCTTGAGCTCTGCCCCTGCTCACAATGTGACCCCATGCAAGGCACTCAATTCTTTTGTTTCCTAGACTCTTTACCTCTCAAAGAGGGCAATAAATGCTTCTTTAAGACCAAATAGCTACCTGAAGTGGTCCATTTAGTGCTGCATTTTTTTCCTTTATCACAGGATGCATTCTTGACTGCCCCAGCCCTCCAAAAGAGCACCTGAAATAGTATTTAAGGCACACTGGTCTGTGATCACTGATGGGAGTATGAAAAATGGCATCTCTCAGCTGAACACAACTTCAGATAGGGAATGGCCAGTTCAAAGCTAAAATCAAAAGCTCCAAGTCTGAAAGGAGCTGACTAGCATTTCTAACCAAACTCATTTTGCGCAGGGAAGCCCCAAGTACTTCACTAAAATTGTTCCATGAAACAGTTGTTTGGATGAAAATTTGTTTTAAACACAAGTTGGGTACTGGACCAGAAGCAATGGGCACAAACTGAAAAAGAAGGGTCCATCTGAACATCAGGAAACACTTCTTCACTGTGAGATTGATCCAAGCACTGGCACAGGTTGCCCAGGGAGGTTGTGAAGTCTTCATCCCTGGAGATACTCAAAAGATTTCTGGATATGGGCCTGGGCAGCCTGCTGTATATGGCCCTATTTGAGCAGGGGGTTTGGATCACATGACCTACAGAAGTCCTTTCCAAGCCCAACCATCTTGTGATATGGACAAAAGGTCAAACCAGTTTTAAGGGGATATATTTTGATATTTTGATAAGAAATTATGTCTTCTTTAGAAACCTGTGTTTGTTCATCTGTGCAATTTATATTTGCTTCCTGATAAATGATTCTGATGGAACCAAAACAAATGTCAAAGGGTAGAATTCCCTGTGCAAAGAAGCACTGGTTCCATCACTACTCTGGTTGACTGTCATTTATCAATAGTCTATGGTGGTTTTCCTTTTTTTTTGTCTTCAGGTGGTGTCTACACAAATATTTCTGGGTAATGTAATAAGCAAACTTCAGTCTTTTGATGTTAGAAATGCAAGTATTTATCTTTTGAGTTTCTTCATTCATCTTTCCTTGATTTTCCTCTCACATTCTTCGATGCAATTGTGCAAAGTTGTGCTGAGTTGAAAGCTTCTGTGTCATGACTGCTGAAAGGCCTTCCCTCATGTCCTACCTCTTCTGGTTTAAATGATACCATTTCAAAGGGCAGGCTTGAGGTACACAGCAATCAGTATTTGGAAGTTTTGCTACAAAATTCAGACATTTGATTCTTTCTGATTATTAGTAGGGTAAAATACATCTTATAAATGCTACTTAATTTCTGCAACTGAACATTAATATGTAGAAAGCTATATAAATAATTTGCCTAAAAATTCTGTATACCTATTACATTACAAAATTACAAACACATCAGTAATCACCTGGTTTACAGAGGATAGGCATAATTTTGCTTTTTTTAACAAGTTTTTAGCTTTCAGGATTTGTAAAAATTGGTCCACTAAAGCTGCTGAAAAAGCAAGCAAGTTCATAATCTGGAATATCACTGCTGCAGACACAAAGCAGAGCTCTACATAGATGCTTAATCTGTAATTCCCTAACTCCCGCCTTGCAAGTGGAGCCAAAATAGGCAAGCAGATCTGCAGCCTAATTTGAAGATGACTGATGGCTCTAGCACATGTATCCACACCTCTAATACCCTTCACAGTTATTTAAAGCTTCATAACATGGTTAAGGCATATTAAATTGTTTATTCCAATCTCCATTTTCAATAGATTTCTAGTCTTGTCAGAATTCACTTTATCATGCAATGTTCTATCACAACAGGTCCAGCTGCACATTCTTCTTATGTCGAAATCCATCAGGGAAGAGCACAGTGCTTCTGGTGTAGGAGAAAGGCAAAAGACAGCCCTCCACAAATATTGATGTACTACGTGAAAAGACTTTTAACACTCATTACTGTTACAGGTAGGAGAACTATAAGGATATGGTCATTCAGAACAGAATGGGCAAGTGAGCTAATGAAAGTACATTGACTGGGGAAAGATAAAACGCCCGAGTTTTCTATTCACTCGGAGTGCTGTAAAGTCAGTTTGTATGCATTGATTTCAAAGGCAATTCTGTTTACACAGAGAATGATGAACAGGATGGCCTTACAGTCCTGCCACGTCTTGTGATCCAAGTCCGTGATTAATTGAAATATCTTCTTATCAGTTTAAGTCTCAATATGCATAGCTAATTCAGTGTAGCACACAAGAGCGTTTAGTGTGTCAATTCCAAAGGCTTAACAAAATGGTTTTGAGTTGTATTTTGCCTCTCTTTCCTTCATGCTTTGGCTTTTCTTCTTCATTTTGTAGCTTGGGTTTGCATTAGCAAGTAATCAAAACTCCTTCAGAAGACAGGATGGTATATTTACAACAAATCATTCTTGTTCTTATTACTTCATTCAAGTCAAACGAGATCTAATAGCCAATGATTAAATAAAGTGTAAAGCTCTTTATGCATTTGACAATTAATCTGCATCATTTTAACATGATAAATACTTTTTATCTTCACATGTTAAAAAAAAGTCCTACTAAAGCTGTTTAAAAAAATGATAACTCTTATCTGAGTCACAGTGGTTGCATTTGTCCATGACAAACAGGTAGATGAGCGGATAACAGTTGCAAAAACAATGTTTAGTAAAGGGAATTAATCCAAAGTGTATCATTAACTATTGGTAATATCTGGACACATATTAGTTGACTAAATACTGTTATTCCATAAAAAAGTACTTATTCAGCTTTAGGTCGGAAAGTGCTGTCTACTCCTTTGATAATTTTGTCAGCTATTTTCCCCATGTTTTTTTTCACAACTTTGAGATCATTCTCATGCAAGAGTTTCTGTGTTAGGTACTTCTCTCGTTTGACCTTGCTCTTGGTCTTCTGTGATACATCCGGAATTACGTATGAAATAATAAACTTCACAAAGTATATGACATGCTGGGGAAGGTGAAAATGTAAAAATGTCAGTCAGGCTGAACAGGACATTATTATTATTATCATCATCATCATTATTATTTTTATTAATGAAATGTCACATTATCTCTTCAGACTCCGAGTTGGTTCCATGCTGATGTCTATCACAGTGGAACAGTATTTTAAAAGGCAGGCAAGACTAATAAATAGAATAATTGTCTGAAAAACACAAAATTCTGATTTTCTAATCCTGATTTTAGCATGGACTTCTCTTCCTGCTTTGGGGGAACCCTAGTATCCAGTGCTTCCCCCCTGCATGGAAATACTGGTTACAGTTTCTTTTAAAATTGTTTTAGGTTTGGTCAAATGACTCTGTGGCAATGAACTTTCCTCTCCTATGGGAACTCTGATCTAACAAGTTGCATGTTTCTGATGACTTAAGTAGTCCCTGGATCAGGCTCTAAGTACATTTTATAATGAAATAATACCTAATATTCCTCTCTCTTCATTTTGGACTGACTCCCATTTTTCGTAAGCCCAGACTGTAGCTGCAGAGGAAGGAGCAATTGTTTTTTGATGCTCATCTAGAGACTCACCTCTTGTTGTGACTGTCTTTATAGACTTCACTCTGCTAATGCATATGTATTATGTATATGCATTAATAAGGCTGTGTGCAAACTTCCTCTGAGTATATGTAAAAATATTTTTGGTGTAACTGTATCTTTTGTTTCTGATAAAATAATTTTACTCTTCTTGAGGAAAGAAAGTGTAAACACATGAGGCAATCCTTGGCTGATGTCATGACTGCAGAGACTTCTTTTTCTAATGATGTGACGCTTACATCTCCCAGGCTCTGGCCCATGCTAGCACACATCACCAGCCCTGCTAGCTGTGCCTCAACAGAGTGACTTCGAAGGATTTTCTTCATGGAGGGAAGAGAAGTCTAAATAAGTAATGCTCAAAAGCTCATACACTTACCTCCATGACAATGACGAAAGCCAGCTTGGCTGCAATGACATGCCAGTAGTATATGTTATGCTCATATTGGTGCTGGTGACCAGGAGGGTAGCGGAAATCCCGGTATCTGAAAGCAATGTAGGAAAGTCAGGAACTACTCTCAGGCACCTCTGCAGTGCAGCACTGTGGCCAGAGGATGGAGCAAGACATGTCCCTGCTCAGTGCATCCAGGAACTGTTAGCTGCACGGAACTACAGTAAAGGGGAAAAAGGTATCTGCAGAATAAGCTATATCTGGCTGAAATGTCCTTTACTTTGCCACTGCGTTAAGAATTACTTATAAAACTTTAAAAGTTTGTTTGTTTGGTTGGTTGGTTTGTTGTTGTTTTTTGTTTGTTTGTTTGCTTTTGTTTAGTTTTGTTGTTTTTTTTTTTTTAACTATCAGTTATGAGAAAATAAAGTAAGAATATTCTAAGTAGCACAAACTTATGGATGCCATTCAAAATATGCTGACTTTTACTGCATCTTAACATTTCTTACTGGATATTGTTAATTGAATTAGATGATTTTGATGTTAAAAAAATAAATAAAATCATTTTTGTCATTGAAAAAGAATGGTTATTTGACACTTGCCTGCATGTTGTTCGGTTACCAAACCAAGGAGAAAATGGCTTGCTTGCATTCTTGAAGTCTGATATATTGAATACAGAAAGTGTGCTGTTTATATACCCTTTCATAGTGTGGCTGCTGTGACTCCCATAAGGAGGGACCGAAAAGGACCAGTAATAAACCAGACGAGGAATCATGTCAGATGTAAAAGCAATGATCATAGCCTGCATTTCAAAAAGAGAAGACAAAAAAGCACAGCAGCATTTAAGAAATAAGCCTTAATATGCATGACTTTGCCATATATAGTATCTCAAAAGTTATAGTACGAGCTAAAAATAGAAGATATGTGCTTCTCCTGTTGGTGGTTCCCTCTGTAAGTGAGCTCTTAGTTACTCATGGAAATAAACCAATCTCTTTTTGGAATGTGCATTCTGTACAGTTTTTAAATTACACTAGCTCTGCTGGATGCCTCAGAAAAGTTACACTATAATACACTTTTTCCCTTGTGAGCATACAGTGGAGGTCAGCAGCCAAACTCACTTTACTTATAAGATGCTTAAAGAAACCCTGCCTGATGAGACAATGGAAGAGACCTTCAGTAACAGAAAATTAAATTTCACCAGGGACGCAGAGGTTTGAGTAAAGGAATTAAACAAACTATATATGCATAGCCAATTCATCTCTGACCCTAGAACATCCATCTCCTTCTGAGGAGCTAGCCAGCCCAAATTCATCTTGGCAGTAGTTGCCTCATAAGTTTTGATGTCAGTACATGTGGAAACAGCTCTTGATACCAAGACACTTTTTTTGTTTTTAGTAGCAGCTGTTTTACATATGACGTGACCATTTCTTTTTATCTTAGTCCCAAGAGAGTCCCCGTTCTACTCAGTGTGCTAGTCACAAACTGGGTAGGAAAATGGATCTATGGGTTTGTTGTGGGAAGTCTTTTCTAAACTCATGAACTTCCCACAGCAACCTACTCTAGAGGACAGGTTAACTATGTTTAATCCAACCTCCTCCTCTGCTATTGCAAATTCAAAAGGTTTCCCTGTGAGGAAGACTTTCCACTGGCAAGATCTGCAGCTGAGTGTCTAGCAAGAGGCTGCCCAAGGAACTCATGATAACAGGCATCTCTGGTGCCCAGCACCCAGGAAGAAGCAAACTGCACTCCAGGACTGAAAGAGAAGTATTTTGTTCCACGACAGAGGAAAAGCCTACTTGGCAACATGTATGGAAAGAACCAGGGCAGAGGCACGGAGAAGAAAAGCATGAAATAGGGATCTAAAAAGTGTCAGGGGGTGGAGGTTTAGGCAGAGATGCATAAAAGGGGCAGAAAAAAAGGTGTGGGAATCATAGAATGGTAGAGGTTGAAGGGACCTCTGAAGATCTTCAAGTCCAACCCCCCTGCTAACACAGGAAGAACTAGGGCAGGCCACATGGGAACACATCCAGGCAGGTCTTGGAAGTCTCTAGAAAAGCAGAATCCACAACCTCTGTGGGCAGCCTCTTCCAGGGCTCCATCACCCTCACAGTAAAGAAGTTTTTCCTCATGTTGAGCTTGAACTTCCTGTGTTCCAGTTTGTGACCATTACCTCTCATCCTATTACTGGGCAGCACTGAAAGAGACTGGCCCCTTATACTTGACGCCCACCCTTCAGATATTTGTAAACATGAAAAGATCCCCTCTCAGTCTTCTCTTCTCCAGGCCAAACAGTCCCAGGGCTCTCAGCCTTTCCTCATAAGAGAGATGTCCCAGTCCCTTCATCATCTCTGTAGCTCTCCATTGGACTCTCTCTAGTATTTCCCTGTCCCTCTTGAATGAGGACACTATACTCCAGATGTGGTCTTACTAAGGCAGAGCTGGTCTGCTGGCCATACTCTTCTTTATGCACCCCAGAATACCATTGGCCTTCCTAGCCACAAGGACACATTGCTGTCCCATGGATAACTTATCGTCCACCAGGACTCCAAGGTACCTCTCCATGGAGCTGCTTTCCAGCAGTTCTACCCCTAACCTGTACTGGTGCATGGGGTTATTCCTCCCCAGGTGTAGGACTCCACACTTGCCCTTGTTGAACTTCATTTGGTTCCCCTTTGCCCAGCTCTCCAGTCTGTCCAGATCTCGCTGGATGGCAGCACAGCCTTCCAGTTTATCAGCCACTCCAGTGTATCAGCCACTCAAACTTGCTGAGGGTACACTCTATCCCTTCATTCAGGTCACTGATGAAGATGCTGAATAAGACTGGACCTAGAACTGACTCCTGGGGAACACCGCTAGCTACAGGTCACCAACTGGACTCTGTGCCACTGATCATGACCCTCTGGGTTCTACTGTTTAGCCCATTCTCCACCCATCTCACCATCCAAGTAAGGGGCAAAATTAAGCAGTAATGGCTAACAGAAGAACATAAAGTCTGGTTAGTATCTGTATTTTATTCCTCTTCATGCCAGTCTGCAATTCATGTAGTTTATTTCCTTATTCACTTTTGTGCAGTCCCAACCTGAGAAGGTACTTGTAACAGTTGTAGAGAAAGGGAAGGGGATAGTGGAGAAAGGCTGAAAAAAATGCAGACACCTCTTCTACAGTTCCTCAGACAACACTTTGGTGGCAGTGCTAGCTAAAACAGTTGCTGTCCCCTCTGTCCCTGCCTCTAGCAGTTCAGTCATGCCTTGTTGTGGCTCCAGTGTTCCTGCAGCTGTGAAGGTCAGATCATGATGCTGATCTGTCTGGGAATACCCACTGGATCCATTCCCTAATCTGGTTCACCATGTGTATGTCAAGCTGCTGGTGCTAGCACAACAGAAGAGACAACAGCAAGGAGAAAAGACAAGGAAGGGAAAGGGCAGGAGCTGAAAAGGGTGCAAGACCTACCTACCCCCCCCTCAAGTAGCACAACTGCAAAATGATCACAGAATCACAGGGTGTCAGGGGTTGGAAGAGACCCTGGAGATCTTCAAGTCCAACCCCCCCTACCAGAGCAGGACCATATAAACTAGCACAGGTCACAAAGGAATGCATCCAGGTGGGTTTTGAGTCTCCAGAGAAGGAGATTTCACAACCTCTCTGGGGAGCCCATTCCAGTGCTCTGTGAACCCTTACAGTAAAGAAGTTCCTCCTCATGTTAAGGTGGAACCTACTGTGCTCCAGCTTACATCCTGTCCCCCTTGTCCTATCACAGGGCACGTGTGAGAAGAGGCTGTCCCTTTCCTCTTGACACAGCCCTCATATATTTATAAACATTTATCAAATCCTCTCCCAGTTTTCTCTTCTCAGACTAAAGAGCCCCAGGTGTCTCAGCCTTTCCTCATAAGGCATGTGTTCAGTCCCTTAAGCATCCTTGTAGCCCTCTGTTGGACTCTCTCGAGCACATCCCTGTCTCTCTTGAACCGGGGAGCCCAGAACTGGATGCAATGCTCCAGGTGAGGTCTCGTCAGTGCAGAGTAGAGGGGGAGCAGAACCTCCCTCGATCTGTTGGACACGCTCTTCTTAATGCACCCCAGGATACCATTGGCCCTCCTGGCCACAAGGGCACATTGCTGTCCCATGGAGAACTTGTTTCCTACCAGGACTCCCAAGTCCTTCTCCACAGGGCTGCTCTCCAGCAGCTCACCTCCCAGTCTGTACTGGTGTACTTTATTATTCTTCCCCAGATGCAGGACTCTGCACTTATCCTGGTTAGACCTCATTAGGTTCTGCTCTGTCCAGCTCTCCAGTCTGTCCATGTCCCTCTGGATGGCCGCACAACCTTCAGGTCTATCTGCTAATCCTCCCAGTTTCATGTCATCAGCAAACTTGCTGAGGAGACACTCTGTCCCGTCGTCCAAGTCATTGATAAAGATGTTGAACAGGGCCAGTCCCAGCACTGATCCCTGAGGGATTCCACTGGTTATAGCTCTCCAGCTGGACTTGGCACCATTGAACACCACTCCTTGGGCTCTATTGTCCAACCAGGTACTATTTTTACAATAAAATCTTGTATTTCTTACAGCATTCAGTGGGTTGTTGTGGGAGAAGGCACCCTTGTTTCCTCCATGAGTGTGACAGGAAGGATAGCTGTCCACTTTGAAAAGTAGCTATGCAACATACCCTTGCTGAGCAGTTTGCAGACTGAGTAGAAATCCAATAAAAATCCAAATATGCAGATTACAAAGTCAGCAGGAAAAAAACCCTTCTAACTATTGTGTACTTTGTTATGAGTACTAATTTTCTGCAGGCAATATAAGTTTGTATCTTCTTGGCTAGGCATCCAAAACACTTTTTCAGGACACCAGATTATTACCTGTGTCTTAAGATCTTGCTGAGTTGGAACCAGCCTGTTGTGCAGGTTTCTGGAGCTGGCTGGGTATATGTCAGGAGAGCAGCCTGTTGCAGCAGGTGGAGGGGCAGAGTGTGTTCGCCAGCACCCTCTGTGATTTCATTCTCTTGCTTCTGACTTGGGCTGCACTTTGGGGATGTCAAGAACATTTTATGGGTAGAAAAACAGGAAATACAAAAAGGAAATCAATAGAAAATAGGAATAGATAGAAAAAGAAGATAAACTGTGTGATGGTCAGTGCTACTGCCTCAAACCTTTCTTGTTCCTCACTTTATTCTTGACCACCCTGTTGGCTCTCAGTCCATTGAGCTACACCTACGACACCACCGAGTCTCTCTTGTTCACCTCCATCCAGTTTTATCACACCTGACTCTCCAAGTTTGTGCTCCCACCCTTGTCCTTGCCTGTGCAATAGGCTTCCTCTCACCATTTTGCTGATGTCACTGATTTTTTTTTTTTTGGTCAGCTTTTCGATTTCATGCTCTTTGCATAGCTTGTTCCCATAGCTTTTAGACTAGCCTCACATCTCTTTTATATATTTATTTTTATTGCTTTCCCTCCCTTCTTCTCACCTTGCCAGTCTTTGTGGAAAATCTCAGAATTTTGCATTCCTGCTGGCAGCAGATGTCAAGATCCTGAGTGCACCAACAGACTCTGCAGCTCCGTCTCCTCCAAGGACTTGGCTTCCAGCATTCAAACCAACTCTGAAATGGTGGAGCTCTGTAGCCTGGGATCAGATTTCTGGGCAAGCTGTGAGAAGTCTTCTCCTTTCCTTTAGAAGCTGCCTTTAGAGCTGGTCTTGCCTGGGACCTTGCCTGAGCAGTGTTTCAGCAGTGCTTATGTCTGGCCAGGCACCTTGGTGTCCATTTGCCCCTGCCCCAATACCTTCCCATCTTGTCAGGATCATTCCAATGGCCTTGTCTGCTCATCCTGACCCATGGTTGTCTCATTTGCAATCAGCCCAGCCCCATGTGGCTTGTTCAGGGGCCACAGGCTTGTGCCCCAGGGGTGAGGGTCTGCCTATGCTCCTGCCCTCACCCAGTGCCCCTCTCTGACCCAGCCGTTTTTAGAGAAATACCAGCAAGATCTTTGGATGCAGCAGGTTGTCTCTTGTTTGTATGGTAAACAGCTTGTAGCTAAAGCATTTCAGTCAGCTGGAAACATTCACTGGCTTGGACTGCACACTTAAAGATCTGGCAGTCATGAACTTGTTGCTATGTGCTGTGCACGTAGTCACCTTGAATTTCTGCTCTATCTAGTGGATATTCACCTTTATCCACTTTTCACCAAAACACATAATTCGGTGGATTCTTGTGGTCCCTTGAATTTCTGTGGGTCTTTGGATGAGGATATTGGAAAGGTCTTGCTTTAAAGCCAGGCAACCCAACAGGGAATTGTTACTAGGTCAAGTATAAGAGCTTTGTTTATCCAGTGATGTAAGTTGTTAGTGATGAATGAGGACCAATAAATTGAATGTAGAGAGTTCTTAAATAATGATGGATAGAAAAATCAATCCAGAGGTCAGAAACATCATAGAGGAAGCAGGCACAGTAGAATGCAAAAACAGCAGTAAGGAGAATATAGGAAAAGATTGGATATCAAACAGATTTTTTTGATAAGCTCAAAATGTATGCAGAGGTTCAGTGCTGTAGTGGGCTTGGGCTGTCAGCCCACGGAGAATGATGTGACCAGAAAACCAGGTGAAGAGAAGACCTAAAGAACAGAATTTTCTCATCAGTATTACAGACAGTCTGTATAGGGATATACTCTGTGCTAGTTTTGAAGCAGCAGCGAATTGAAGTAAATCACTCTGTAAGTGTGGGGAAGTGTTTGGAGGGAAGTTTTGTGTGTTATCGTGGATACAGCATTTATTGCTGTTTGAAACCAGAGGCCTAACATGAAAGTAATACTCTCTGCACCTCCATGTGTGGCTTACTCTTGAAAGTCAGATGACGTTTTGAGTAACAACAGCCTCATACTGAAGACCTCTAGAAAGGAGAAGAAATGCTTAGGTTTCATACAGAGCATGTGAAAATAGAGAGGGGCATTTTTCTTAGTGTGTATGGAATCTCTTTTACACCTGAAATAGGGCTGATATATAGTAGTCTCTAGTCTATTGTAACAATGACTATACTTATTAGTTTATTTTATAACTACATAATATGTAGTAAGATATTTAAAACCTGTGCAATATAATAGAATACAGTGTAATATATGTAGTAGGGACAATTATATGCATTTTCATGTAATTAATTAGTATCTTTGATCTCTCAAAACACTTAAACAGTAAAGCAGAACAAGCAGTTGTTTTGAGGGGCACATGTTGAAGTTTTGGCAACAAAGTTGTCCACAGGGGAACAAAATCACATTTTTAGCTGAAGTGAGCGAACTGGCACCCTTAATTTCAGTCAGCCTTGTATGACTCAAGTACTGTGTGCAGTTGTGGGCCCTTCGCTTCAAGAAGGATCCTGAGGTGCTGAAGTGGGTCCAGAGGAGAGCGAAGAGGCTGGTGAAGGGACTGGAGGGAAACTCTGATGAGGAGAGACTGAGGGAGCTGGGGTTGTTCAGCCTGGAGAAGAGGAGACACAGTGGGGACCTTATCGCTCTCTACAGCTACCTGAAAGGAAGTTGTAGTCAGGTGGGGGTTGGGCTCTTCTCCCAGGGAACCAGTGACAGGGCGAGAGGGCATGGCCTGAAGCTGTGCCAGGGGAGGTTTAGGTTGGATCTTGGGAAGCATTCCTCACAGGAGTAATAGAACACTGGAATGGACTGCCCAGGGAGGTGGTGGAGTCGCCATCCCTGGAGGTGTTTAAGGAAAGACTGGATGCTGCAATTAGTGGCATGATTTAGATGATGTTATGGTATTGGGTCATAGGCTGGACTTTATGATCTTGAGGTCTTTTCCAGCCTCAGTAATTCTGTGATTCTGTGACTCCTCAGTCAGAACAGGGGGCTGGTACAACTTCTACCCCTGACTCTTTAGGTTCTGTTAGATATCCCCTGTTAGATTCCCAGTCTCCTGTCCCCTCTGGTATTGTTGATTACTGTAGTACTGAAAAGCCGCAGTAATCGGAGACCCCTTTGAACAAACAAACCAAAAAGTCTGTCCCTCTCCCAGTGAGAATTACTCGTAAATAATTATGAGTGGAATATAACATAAAATACAAAGACAGGTGGGGAATTGCAAAGAAGCAGTGAAAGAAAATCAGCCATGGGGTTAGACAGTGGTTTAGCCTTCCTAAGCAGCCTACATGCTGTCAATTTTTTTTGTAATTATCATAGCAAACAAGATTTAAGAAAGGATTTGAAGGAGGGCAATGCAGTGACTTTGCAGGTGTTGCAGAGAGTTCTTCCAAAGCTTGAAGTATAATGGGAGGAAGCACAGAAGTACTTGACTGAAAATTTAACAAGAGGCAAATGAAAAAGAACTTAGAGTAATTGTAAGTTGGCTGTTCAGTACCAAGTGAGAATAATAATGAGGGTGGTCTATGGAAGTTGAAACTATGGAGTTTTAACTGTGGAAACTGTGGAGTTTCAACAACTATGAAGTATGGAGCTATGAAGTTCTCTGTATTGGAGGTAACAAAGAAGAGAGTGGTGGCATGCACAAGAGAGGTCACACAGAATGATGCACCAGAAGAATGGTCTTTGCAGCAGCACTCTTGATTAGTTGCTGTCTGTCCAGGCCAGAGGACAAAATTTTGTGTTTATCTAGTCCTGAGATAAGGATCTGGACAAGGATATTACTTAAGTACATCTTACAAGATTATATATGAACAAATATATATTGTACAAAAAGATTCTGCAAGACTTGGTTTGGATTTGATGATCTAAGTTGGAGATAACATTCAGACAACTGTCTTAAATAGTGGGCTAGATGGTGCCACTGTACAGTGATTCAGAAAGGATCTATCAGGATGAGTTTGTGGAGGAGGGTAATAAACCCCCTAATTCATTTATGTTGAGTTTAAGGTGGTGCTTGACTTTATAGTATCAGCAATATTGGCTGAGATACCAATTTGAAAAGAGTCTTGGAGTATTGGAATACAGGTGTAATATCCAAAGAGATGATAGTTGACATTGTGTTAATTGGTGAAATTGTACCAGCACAAAGTTTTAAGAGGAAAGACCAATAATTCTCCAGAAAGCATAGCGGAAACCATGAAGTTGTTCCTTTGAATGACATCCAGAGCAACAGTTAGAGAGATCAGGGTAAGACTGTCAAGAAAGCCAAAACTTCAGAAGTGAAAGCTCCTAACCATGAAAGACTCTTGGCATGACAGGAAGAATTAAAAATGAGCCCAATTCCCAAGGTCTGGAGATTTACAAATGCTCAAGATTTTAAGAGCTGCTGTGTTTTGAGTGCAAAAGGTAAAAGCCATCAAGAAATGGAGAAACTTCATGCAGCAGTTTTAAAGTTAGAGTTTTAAAAAAGCAGGCATTGGTAGTGGTGGCTGAAGAAGCACATGAGCCTAAGAGAAACATTAGGGAGTTTTTTCTTTGTGAAAGGAAAAAACCTGTGAAGAGAATGAAAGCAGGCAGGGATGGGGAAATGGAAGTTTCTGAAGGGAATAATGAAAGTGAGATGGCTGTGGCTCTGTGGAGCATGGAACATACAGCAGGACTGAGCACAAGCGTTTTCTGTGTTTCAGAGGTGAGGTAGGGAAAGGAAGGGAAGGCAAAGGAAGAAATCAAGTTGCTGCTTTGTCACATTTCTGTTGGGGAAATAGGCACGTGGAAAAAGAAGTAGAGGCAGGAGCATCTGAGAACTGAGTCAAGGAGGTGACAGTCATAGTGGATGTGATAAATGGTAGAATAAGAATTTTCTACCTAGAAAAAGTGAAGGAGAACATGTGAAAGAGCAGAGATTTTGGTCTGTGTAGAAGAGGAGCAGAAGAGAAAGTTATTGATGATGAGGGGTGGTGCTTAGGGACATGGCTTAGTGGTGGACTCGGCAGTGCTGGGTTAATGGTTAGACTTGATGATCTTAAAGGTCTTTTCCAACCTAAATGATTTTATGATTATGTGAACTAGGGCTGGGATTAGACTACACAAAGGGAAAACAGCAAAAGTATAATAGAAGGAGGTGCATGAAACAGTGGGTTTTGAACAACTAGTTACTGAAATAAAATGAAGATTTGTTAGACATCTATAAGAAATGGGTGCATTAAATGACTTTGTGCTTTTAGAATATACTCTGCTAGGAATGGGACGCTGTGATTGAGACTACCTGACAGTCCACTTAAAACCTTCCAAAACCATGAGCACTTTCCCATTACAAACTGGGTAGAAGGTTCCAAGTCAGAAGTTTTTACTTTGAAAGGGTAATGTGCCAGGAGAGCTGGGAGGCTGTGTGTATTGTACTGAAACTGATATTCATGATGAAGGATAAATCTTTGTGTTTATGTCTGTGAGCTTCTGATGTCTACCTCGACATAGTAAAAATGTGAATGCCTGATATGATCGTTTGTATTAACAGTGTGGAACTGAAGTAGTAAAACGAGGAGAGCAGGGCATTTTCATTACATCTTTTTCATTACTGGCAAATCAGGGAATGGTAAAAAATACAAATGTGAAGAGAAGGCTAGTGTTCTATCAGCAGGGATTGTTGGATTTGGGATACGTGTGTAACGCAGTGAAATATGTAGGCAGTACCTCAATGTAATGAAATGTACCTCTAACATAAACACTCATATTTGTATTTTCTGCCACCAGTAACTTCAACAAAACACTGCTTTTCCCAGTTTCTAGTCTTCACCCATCTGAATAGTAAATGCCTCCTTATCTTTGTGATCTTCCAAAGAAAGTGGCACCAGTTTCTCTTTTTATTGTCTGTGCTTCTTAGGAAGTTCTCTGATGGAGGAAAGACTTTCTTTATTCCCCAAATCTTCTAGTCTTCCTTTGAGGAACCCATCAGATTACATACGAATTCCAAAATGCCAGGCAAAGATTGCAGAAATTCTAAGACAACTTTTTTTTTTTTTTTTCCGTAAAATATGTAGATTATTTAACTCGTGTTACAATACCAGTGACATCCACATGGAGATGTTTTCCATTTCAAACTTCAAGTAAGAATATAAAATCTGAATTCAGTGTGTAATTTAGCTTTTCATAAAACATAGAAAATTAGTTTCTTTCTAAGACAGTGATCAAAATTCATATCCTAGACAGAACTGTCCAAAGTGGCACTTGTGCCATGTCATTTACATATGATATCTGTTTTAAGCAATTGCTCAAAGGCTTTATGGAATCTCAAACATAGGTTGAATAGAGAGAGCAGGAGATGTCAAAGTGTACATGTGCTTAGAATTACCATGTATGTCTTCAGCCCCGTATCAGGGAAATACTCTGTTAAAACATGTGCAGGGTGGATACAGGCACAGACCAAGATGTCTAAATTGAGTGGTTTACATGCTGGTGATTCGCATGTCTGCGCTGCAAACATAATCAGCAGAAACCTAGTTGATACAGTCAGTGGGGATGGGAATGATTCAACTCACCCTTAAATAGACTGCAATAGACCAAGAGCTGGACAGCTGAGCAGCTTCTAACAGTCTTCTGGCAGAGGATGGGCATGTTCCTCACGTGTAGGCATGCACTGCTAGCTATCTAAATTTAGACATTTTTATCTGGAGCAAAATCCCAACATAGCAAGAAGTGGCAGATGCCCACTGTAACAGTAAGCGTAGGATGAGCTTGTCTGCAGTGCCTACATGAGCTTTTTTCCCCAGTAAGCTTCCCACTTAGAGCAGATGAGAGAGTAAGGGCAGAGCGAGCTCATGGAGACTGCATGACCTGGTGCATGAATCTCTCATGTCTCTGAAGTTTCTTCCCATTCAAATCTGATCAATTAAGCAATCAGGTTCACAACATCATCTTTTCTGATATGGCTTGTAACTTCTAGTTTTTCTTGTCAGAGGTGATTGTGACCCAGTATTCGGGGCACAGTCATGGGTGGAAAATTTGACAACTGAAACTGTTTGTTTTGATGTATCACAAAGTAGAGATAAGCTGCTGTTATATTCTAGCCCTGATAGCTGTTAAAAAAGGATATACCAGAAAGGCATATGGTAATTTCTTGGTGACACCGCTCACTGAAACAAATGTATGGGTGTGCCTTAGTGTAAGGGAAAACAGTTGATACTGGATATACTGAGAAGTGATTGTTTCGGTGAGATAGAAACCGAGCAAAACTTCTTCCCAATTTTCCTCTGAAAAAGCCTCTATTCATTCTAGTTTCCAGACTGTATGCCAAATCCTGATTGCTCCAGACAATCTTCCATTAACTTACTTAGGAGGACTCTGAATGCATACAGTTGCAGGAGAATTGGTTTACCCCAAATTCAGGTTTTCATCAATACATCGAGCATCCCTGTTCATGCTTCAGTCGCATCAAGATTTTTTGTTTTGTTGTTTTTGATCCCAGGAAGAACTAATTATTATAGGTCTTGCTAACCTCTTGACTTTCTTTTCAAATAAACCTCAATAACAGTTCTTTTATTTTAGTGATGATGATTTATTTTAATGATAAAAGGTCATGCCCAAAATGCATCAAGAGTAAGGAATAATTCCAAGGATTTCAGGAAACTGCAGTTCTTTGCCATTCACGGGATGATGACTACACTGTTTGTCAACCCAGGGTAACCAAAGACTCTTGTTAATTTATTTTTAAATATTGCTTTGGAGTTTCACCTCGGTCATGGCTTTAGTGTTTTCTTTTTGTCTGCCTTCCCTCTCTCTCTTTTTTTTTTTTTCTCCTGAAGCAGTGGCAGTTGTACTTTCTGTGTATGGAGGAAGCATGTGGCAGGCAAAGGGTGGGGTTGCCCAGAGGCTGTTGGAGATGGGGGTTGAAAACAGGGCTGGTAAACTGTTGGTGACATTTATTTTAATGATGGAGGGGCACGAAAATGGGGTGTGCTGAAAAGGCTGCAAGATGTTCAAATCTATGGGAAGAAGTAGAAACTTCATGACTTGTTTTAATTGATCTGACAGATACAAATTATGTAAATTGTGCTAGACAAGAGCGATGCATTTGTACATCTCTAGTCAGACAGGATATAATATATGCATTTTAAATTAGTTCAAGTAAGAGTGGTTTCATCTCCTGATACAAACAAGAAGCAGGTGTATATGGGGCAAAGAATGGCTTGTGGGGTAGAAAGCTCTTGTGTCTGCTCTTTGATTTTGGAGGTTCACTGTGTTTTGAATGTAGTGTTAGGAAAGCATTGTTGCTTCTCATGCTGTGTAGAGTTAAAAGGAGAAACAGGCTGCAGGGAATACAGACTTCAGATAAAAAGCACAGATAATGCAGCATTTTTCGAAGGTCAAAGAAATGCAGAGTCCAGATTAAACACTCTACAATATGTAAATGCCATGCTATGTATGTGGGAGTTACCTTGAGTGCTGCAGGAGGAAAGCCTGTGTCTGCATCCCTTTTTGGATGGAATATTGTTTGTTGCAGCAAAGCAATCGCCCAGCCCTGATTGTTTTAGTGATGAGCTGATCAATATCCCATTACTGGATGTAACAGTTGCTGCAGGAAGTGCACAGAAGATTTTAATGCATGAATTATGCATGCTGTGCTCATTCTTTAGTCTCGGAGCACAGAGCAGAGTGACAGAGATTGTAAAGATGACTGGGGTAGTTTCTTGCATAAAGTGACTGCAGTGAAATGCTTCATATTTTCATGCACACAAGCAGCATTGAGTGGGACGGCCTATTTAAGACGATATAAATCCCCCAGCTTACAGCACAGAATGCTTGATTTGAAAGCATTGCAGCCATGTACAGAGCCAGTTTTCCTGCTGTCTAACCTGCTTTCTACAGAAGGTTGGCTGAGGGATGCTAACGGCTGTGCTTTGCTCTGAGGTCACAGTTTGAAGTCTTTTTTTTTTTTTTAATTTGCTTTCTGCCGCAGGAGAGGATCTGTGAAGTTTATTGGTGCAACCATCCTTGTATTTTTCAAAGACAGAAACTTGGAATAGTTATTATGAACAAAAGGACAAGCAGGAATTCACCATCGAAGGTAAAAAAGGGGTATTTTTTATTAGTGGATTTTGAGTGCAGAAGGGGGAATGTGCTGAGGCAGGATTATGATGATGCAGTGTGGTTACATTGACTCAGATATCTCTGCTGGAATGCAGAGTCAGGATTCTCGGGTGGATACGGCTGCAGGGATTCTGCTAGTCTGATTGGTTTTAAATGGTTGTTTAAATGTTGCTGAGAGTAAATACTGTTACACTTTTTGAATCCTGTATTTTTTTTTAGATGTGCATTTCTGATCAGGTTTTTTCTGCTGTAGATGACTGCATTGTGGGGAGGGGCAGGACAGTCATGGAGATGATCAATAGAATAACAGGAGCTATTTCATTAGAGGTCCTAACTAATAATGACAATGAAATTGCATTGACACCCCCCCACCCCCTTCTGTACATTTTCTATAACATTGTAGCTTGCAACTACAGTGAAATGTGTGTCAGGACAATGAGTTGGAATCTTCTGCTTGGCTGTTCTGTAAATAAATAAGATGATCAAACTATTACATTTTGGATAAAAGTCTGGGCTGTCACTCAGTGAATAGGCAATCTTGTCCTTACTGTCCTTCAGAAAACTACATACTGTTGGAGATTTTACATGCAGAGACAGATATTTCTAATTATGTAATTTGATAGAAATAATAATAAATATATAGTAAAAGCACTCTACATCCTTTTCATTTGCACATTTGACAATTTAGGATATATTCAAGAAAATTGTCTAACCAGTGTATGTGTACAGTAAAGATACCACCCTAGAAGTTGAATTACATTATTCCTGCCTATTAAGTGTTTCACCACAATAAATGCTTAAAAAATCATATATCATTAATATTTTGTGCATTTGTAGATTTTAATGTTTTAGAAAACACATACAAATGCTTTAGTTTCTGTGTTCAGTAGCTTGAAGATGTAGCTTTACTTTCAAAGAAACATATTGTCACAGAGTGTTGAGAATTAGCTAGTTTACTAAGCCTGAAAGCTGTTTTGTGATCTGAAGGAGCATGGCATTGCCAGTAAGAATTGCAGGCGATCACAACAGAATGCTGCCATTCGTTGGTAAATGCCTGTTTATTTTAAGTTTACATTGTTATTTTACATTGGCTTCTAATAACACCTGATGACTAGTTTTAGATCCCTGAATGCTTATGCCACATTGCACAGAAACACATATGGACCCCTGCCTTAGTGAACAGTGTGTGCTTGGCTGTTAATTACTTAATAATTAGCTGGAAAAATGCTGTACCAGAGATCAGGAATTGTTAATATTGCTCAACTGAAAACATGGGCTGAAGTGGCATTTTTGAACCCACTGTTGGGTGTGGGAGTGTGTGTCTTGTTGCACAGCCCTGCAGGGTAGCTGATGCCCTGGTGCCTTGGCAACCTGCACCCTGCCTGCTCTTGCCCAGGGATATGTCCTCTTGTCACCCTTTCTTCCCGTGCTGGGGGAAGCTGCCTGTCTCCAGGACAAGGAATATATGCAGCTGGTGGGGAGAGGCGGTGCTGGTTTCTGAGATCCTGGAAGGCCTGTTGGATGCTGAGTCACAGAGCAGGTCTGGGAGTTGCTCATTGTCCCCCTGGCTGTAGCCACATCGGCTCTTACAGTGAGATGAAGCCTGGGGAATAAAAATACCCACTTCTGGGTGGGTGAACTCCAGGCTGCGAACCTGAGGGTATGGCAGTGACATCAGTGAAGAGCTCACACAGTAGTAACAAGAAGGATGTATACGATAGGTGGCCGCTTGCAAATGTGCTAGTCGTTCTTCATTTGCCATGAAAGATTAATTGTATTTTCTCTGCTTCTGCCATTTCACCTGAAATGCATAATTTGCAGATTGAGCAGGCTTTCAACCATGAAAATATATAAAAAAAAAAAGAATAACTAGCAGCAGAACAAAAAAATCCTAACCCCCTTTCATTTTGTTAATTAGGGAATATGTAACTTCATGTATCACAGGAACTAAGTAGAAGAATGGAAACCTATTTCTGTGAGAGAGAATGACCCAGGTATATAGTTAAGGGTTCTGAATGGAAATACTGAATTCAGAGCATATGTGGTTTACTGAAATATGGCTGAGCTGTTTGAGTGCTTTGCTACTATTTCCAGGTGTATCAGTGAATAAGCATTACTTACATTCTTTGACTATCACAAATAGTCACAGCTACATTCATAGTGACAGTTAATCTTACAGCAACATCCTCATTTCCCCCTCCCCCTTGAAACTGAGGTACTTGAATTACCTCTTTTAATGAGGGAACAGATACACTAATATGGTGAAGAAGGGGAAATACTGGTTTTGTCTTTTTTCTAAGAAATAATGGCTAGGATTTTCCAAGGCATTTGAGAGGGGTCTCCAAGGTCCGCTTAAATTCATGAGGGACTGTGATCTTTAGTCTCTTTGGCTGAGATTTGCAGAGCAGCATGTATAAATATTTTAGTCACTACAAAGAAAACAGCTTGAATAGAAAGCAAGGAAAACAAAGGCAGCCCAGCAACTATTTGCTGTTAATATAGGTAATTAGAGGAAGAACAGAGTTTTCTGTTGCTCTTCTCAATCTCCTCAGATAGATGGGTAATTATATTATTTAAAATATCAATATATAATCCAGGGTACTTTACAGAGAAAAGGGTTAAGAAGGGAAGATCTTGCAAGCATTTTATTAGTAAGGGATATTGGTAGAAAAAAAAAAAAGCAGCTTAGTGTGGACAGAAGTCTCCATTAATAACCTGTTGGAATAGTCTCTTTCTGATTATAATGTCAAAGATTCAGTTACATTGCTTGGTTTTCTCAAATTGTGACTTTGCAAATTTTAACCGTCTTGGACTCAAATCTGGAAAATTGTCTTGTAAAAAATACATTTGCAGACAGAGAATTGATGCCTGCTACCAGATCTTATTGATTTTGTCCTTGCTCTGGGCTGCAGAGCAAACCCATTCAGTAGAGTTAATAATGAAGGGGTGACTGCTTAAGAAAATAAGTTTGGAGAGCTGATGCTTAGGCATTCTGTGAACTTGAATGAACACAAATACATTCTTACTCCCTGCAGTAAAGCGACATTGGTATACTTTTGAGTTGTGTCTCTATGATAAATAGAAGGAAAGGTTTGTTTTTCTGGTCTATATAGGTTTTCATTTGTTACTAGAAAGAGAGAGCAGAATTAACACATATTAATAAGAGGAAATAATATCAGGAATTAATGCATATTAAATGCAGTTGGATTGTTTCAAAAGTGTCATAATAGTAGATTAGCAATAAAGAAATACTTTGGTGTGCATCTTTACTAACAGGAGCATGCT
The DNA here is from genome assembly GCA_027560015.1 of Chloroceryle amazona. NCBI lineage: Eukaryota > Metazoa > Chordata > Aves > Coraciiformes > Cerylidae > Chloroceryle > Chloroceryle amazona. The sequence goes on along the minus strand of JANHFX010003224.1, from coordinate 92,987 downwards.
TCTAAGTTAGTAATAACAGGGTGACAAGAGTTTTCTCCCGTGACTCACTGTCACACACTGTTACTAGTAATTTAATTATTTTTGCATTTCTTACTGTTGTGGATATCTCTGAAAATAATCAGACTGCTTATGACTGATTGGATACATCTTCAGACTTAAAAATTGGTAATTGCACAGGATCATACTAAGCAAGTAACCTATGAATACTTCATCAGTGCTTATTAACAAAAAGATACATTAGTATTGTGTGTCTGTACCTAATATCTGCTCACTCAACAAATGATTTCCCTGAGCTCTAGTTTTTCAGCAATAACTAAGAATAGCCACATTTGCTTCTGTTATCATTTCCCTGTAAACAGAGGTGACTTCTGTTAAGCATCACTCATTGATAGTACCAGAATTCCAGTTCTAGTACCAGAATTTGAGTTAGCTGAGCAGCAAGAGAACTGAAGCTCCTTCGTCCCATTTGCTGAATACATTATTCACAGTACAGCAGTATTTCAGTATGTTGGAAACAAGGTCTTTAATCTCTTAGGAGCAACCAATAAGAGGAGCCAGTGTCTTAGGATTTCTACTGGTAGTATTTTTATTAAAAAAAGGCCTGGGACACTGAAGATTGCTTTATAAAAATAATTATTCACCTGCCTTTTCAGCTGGAAGCTATAAATTCATTGATTAATGTAGGTCAGTGAAACTAGTTTTTCAGCTGAGCATTTTGAACTACATCTCACTCCTTATTTTAAAAATTGGTTTAGTGTCTTAAGGCATGGATCCTACAGCTCTAGTGAACGAAGAGCATGTTATCTGGTGGAACAGTGTGGCAGAAAATAAAACAGACATAGACAGCAAAATCTATTCCTCAAGGTTTAGTTTTTGAAGCAGATAAACTACATTAAGATAATGGCACAGAAATCTGCACATCTTTCAGGATGGGGAGTTCAAATGGAGGCTTTTCCTCCAGGTGTTGGAATCCCGCCCGACCACAGTGTTCATCCCTCTTCAGACCAGCAACCAATCTCCTGTCCTGGGCTCTACTTCAGAGGGGGTGGGAATGATGATCTTATCAGCTACTGGACTGTTCCCGTTGCACTCTGCTTTGGGATGAGATTATCCTTGGGCTGTTTGTTTCCATATGGAGAAGCCCAGCAGACTCCAGAAGTCTCACTGGTGCTCTTGACATCCGGTAGGTGCCAGCAGTTTGACTTTTCTGTGTTGCAAGGCTTCATATGGGTTGTTACTGACTGGAAAAATGGTGCTAGAAATGAAAGACAAATTTTGATTGGATTAACCAATAGAAATTAAGAACTGCATTAATAAGTGTTCATATATGGCTACTGTAAAGATGATCACTTCGATGTCCCAGCAATTACTTTGGGAAAACATAGGCCATATTTCCTTATAGGAAAACACCAACATCTGAATAAATTGAATCTTTTTAATTGTTAGATCTGCAAAATAATGATCTTAAATGTTAGAGATGGTCATCACAAAGTGCCTCACAAGTTTCAGTAACTTGTATCCAACCTGTGCCAAATTCTACCTTATGCTCCGTGGGGGAGGCTCAGTTTTTAGGTACCAAAATAGATATAGGTCTGGAATACTGGGCCCTTTTGAAAATGTTCTTAGTGGGGGATGAGTGGGATTTCATAACTGCAGGGAGTGACTATGGAGCGGCCAGAAAATTGGCCATTCTTTTTCCTCCTCCTAGGGCAGAGCATGCTGTTCCCTCGTGCTCTTTGATGGGAAAATTCAAAGACAGACCTGGGGAGAAGTTTTAGTCTGGATACAGCCAAAGGCTGTGAGTCGGGAACTGACAGACTGCTTTCTTGTGCCAAGTGGAACAAAAGTATCAGCAGTATTTTTTTATTTTTTTTTTTACTTCTTTTAGGAAACCCGTTTCTTAGACTGACTCAAGTTGAGTCCGTTCTGCTACATTCACCCATAGCTTAATGGCAGTGAAACCAATAGAAACTTCCACTGAGATTTTCTGCTCTCACTTTCAGTAGGATGCAGGAGGAGGAGGGGTTGTGATGGAGAAGAGGAACCCTTGAGAGGAAAAGCAAGAGCTTCTCCAGACTCCCTCGTATCTGACCACCAAAGGGTGATCTGTTTGGTGTGTCTGGAGGATTATTTAGGTTGACACTGGATTTGAAGCTCTCATAAGGAGCCTTTTTTCTATCTAAAATCTGCACATAGTGAGGCCCATTGCCAACTTTTCATAGTGATTTAAGAGCACAAATGGGGAATACGTGAGTTTATTGATAGTATTGATTGGGATTTTACGCTGCTGATCAGATATTTGGTTATACAGAATCATATAAATTGTGATTTCACCAGACAATCCAAACAATCATATTTACACAATTATTATGAATTAGATGCTTCTAAATTAAGTTGAATATGTATATAAATCATAGCATAGAAATATCTCTTCTACCAGCATACAGGTGCTTCCCTGCACCAGGATTCATGGGGTTTTATGTAAGCTGGCAGTGTCAGCATCAGCATGATATGTTGGTTGTTTGCTCCCACAGATAAGGTTTCAGATAACCCAGTAACCACACTGTCCATAAAGGCCATGTATTAGTCATAGCTACATTTGTAGAATTATTTCCATACTTCGTTTTGTTACTGGTTTTATACTTGACTTGAAGAAGTTAAATAGGTCCACTACTCTTCCAGATGAAAATAATACTTTTGCTGATTGGGTTAAAATGCTTTGTTTTTACCAGAAACTCATCCTACAATGGAAGTAGGTATGTTCTACTTTCTTTTTTTTCCTTGCTGTTCCCATACCTGATTTGAGGCCTGCAGTTGGAAAGTATCTGAAGAGGGAAAGAGGATGTATGCCCCTAATGTTAGAGAAATGCTTACTAGTTGCTACTCATCTTTGTGGCTAAATATGTGCATTGCCTGAGAATGATGGAACAAGGTGTTTATGCAAGTAAGAGGTGTGTGAACTCCTGTTGGGTTCTCCCCCCCATTTTAGATCACTTTTACTAGCTAAGCACTCAGTGCTTTCCAGCAGGGCGTGCATGGATTGATTCCATTTCACCTGCTGGGACAGCCTGCTGTGGGCACGGCAATACACTCCAGCAGAGCTAAGTTGCCAAGGAGCAGCAGCATGTCAGTTCCTCCTGAAGTTTCGCTCTGCTTCTTCCTCTCAAGTCCTGGCTTGCTCTCCCTGCTCTATATCTTCTGCTTCCCTCTTCCAGGGGTCAAGTAGCGTTATTGTAACTTCAGACCTCAAAGCACCCCACCTATGACTGATGGAGCCAAGGCACTTCATCCCCACTTTCTCTGGGAAATTTCAGTCTTTGAGCTTGAGCACTTCATCCCCATATTAGGCAGCTTCTCTACTCTGGATAACAATATTTTTCCCTCCTCTCTTTCTTTCCTCCAGAGCTACTCTGAAAACTACTTCCCCATCAGAAAAGTTAGACTTAGCTAATTAATTTGACACCAGTGATGTATAACACTCTCTTGTGTATTTTCTCTTAATCATTTTAGTGCTAAGAAGCATGGAAAAATCCAGAAAGAGAAATTTATCATTCAGTCTATTTTTGGCCTCCCAAGTGTTTCACATGTACTGTATGAAACAGTAGTTTATTGGTTAATTCACCAAATACAAGAGAAGAGAACAGGTCCTCATCCTGATGGAAAGGAGCTGAAAAGATACTGTTGTGTATCACAGTCACTAAAGGCAGTACTTCAGCACTTCAGAGCAGTCTTCTAAAATGTCTCTCTTCAAGCTGATGGCAATGGCACAAATAACTGCAACTCATGACAGCTTCAAAATGAGAAAATCCATGTAAAGACAGTTTTTCTGTGGAGGTTCATGTGTCCCCTCATGATCCCAGGAAAACAAAAGGATACAATAGTTTTCTCTACTAGCAATACTCTATGACTAGACATTTCTTCCTGCCAAGACTTCTCTTTCCATGCCCAGGACTTACCCTAGTTCTTTGAGCAGGGTGTCAGCTGTACCTGCAGAGGTGGGGCAGGACCTATCTCACATAGCTGAATGCAAGGCTCTAAACTCAGCCTTTTCCAATTGTCATTGGTTAAGTCCTTCAGATTTGTTTGGCTCCCCGGTTTGGACTTAACTTGTAGCAGCAGGGCAGGTGTATATTTACATTTTACAAAAAGAAATATAATTTTAGTGGACCTTTGGTGTACTTTAGGTAGTAGGTGCATTTTTCTGGGTGACCAAGTTTCTGGTTCTTGTGCACTGTAGCACTTTCCTCCCGAATTTTACCTGCATGGAGCAAATCATTCTCATCTTGCTTTTAGACTGTTTCAGTGTCCATCTGCTTACTTACTAAAGCAAGCACCAAAAAGCAATGTGTACTGTATTCGTCGTGTCATATTCTGTAATCCAGTTGTTCATACTTAGTCTGATTTGTTCTTTGGTATTGCTGAGAAGGGACAGCCTGACATGGCATCACAGGAAATAAGAAACAAGACAAATTTTATTGTGAAGTGTAATATCCAGTCTCTTTAATACATATGAAATAGCATAGATATAAAGTAAGTGTCTTAAGACTCGGAAAGAGATGTCTGAGCAGGGTGGGGAGAACTATAGTATTAGGAAGGGTGTGCAGAAGGTGAATAAGAATCACTGTCACTATTTCTTGTAAAGATTTCATTCAGTTCTCCTTTTTCTAGTGAGAAAAGGTTCAGAATAAGCAAAAGAATGTATTTTTCATGTAAGAATGGTTAAACTGTTGGTATTACTGCTGCAGCTTGTATAAGTGCAAAATGTTCTCATGTGGGCCGAACAATGAGACAAATTTGCAGAAGAACAATGAAGCGAAAGCTATTAGGCAGAAAGGCACTATCTCCAGAGTGGGAAGTCCCCACATCCCAAAGTTGTGGAAGAACAGGATGTTCTGAGGAAGCAGCAGGGTTACAGCATCCCAGAAGGATTCTCTGGGGCACTGTCAGAGGCAGGACTGCCAGGTGAGGTCTATCATGGTCTAAACCTGCACAGTTCTCTGATCTTAAGGTGGAGGTAGTGCCAGCGGTGTGACTGGCAGCTGAAGAAGGTGCCGTATGTGGTGCTTTGGAGGCTCTGGGCAGTGTAGCTGTCCATATGCAGGTGATCACAGGCCTCTGGGATGCAGTCAGACCCCTCAGGACTTTCTGGGTTATGCCACGAGCCAAGACTATAGCCCCAAATCAGGAGGTTACTATACTTGGCATTGGTGAGAATTTCTTCAGAGAATTTCTACCTTCTGTCACTTAGTAGTAGAATTACGGTGCAGGTTCATCTTCGTCATTTTGGGGTTTGCCTTTGAGGGATTTTTAAAATTTTTTCTTAAATTTTTTTTAAATGCTCAATTTGTTACAATCTTACAGACTCAGTAATGAAAAATCCTTGTAGACATTGTATGTTTTATAAAGTAAATGGACACTTATTCACACATGAACACTTATTCACACATGAAGTGAGATGAAAATAAACCAGTACAAATGCAACAGACCCACACACACTCTTGTGTGCGGGGCTGTAATACTTACATACAGTAGAGGAGATACAGTGAAGCTATATCAAGCATTGCATAGTATGAAAATGGAAACACCCTTCTTCCCCCCCCCAACATCTGCTTCTCTGAAAGTCCATTTCAGACACCTTTAAAAATAAAACAGACTAATTTTCACCTGAAACACAGTAATGAGCTAACGCATTAGAGAAAGGAGACGCCAGACAGTTGAGTACCATCTGGCATAAAATATAAACCCCTTTTACTTGGTATCTGTGCTAGAAAGACCTGCCTGGGCTACAGCAACCAGAAGTCCATTGGTGGCCTGGTAACCATCCAGACCATGATGATGTTTTTTTAATGGTCTTTTGTCAAGGAAAAAAGAGAATCATAATTTTCCAGTGGCTAGTAAAAAACCTTTTCCAATGACTTGATCCAAGCAAGCATTTAGTAGTATTCAGAGAACTGGTAACATTAGGTTACTTTGCTTCCTATAGAGCATCATGAGAGGCCCAGGTGTGGCCCATCACATCGGATAATTTGGATGGAAGTGAATACAGTGCAGAGTTGTTGGGTGACATAATGCAAGGCCATAAGGAAGGCCGTACTGGACCAGAAATAGTCCAGCATCCTGCCTTGAATGGTCATGAATAACAAATGCTTCCCCTACGCCACCTCCCTGCTTTCAGGACTTGAGCTGCTCAGAGAATCCCTGATCTGGAGCCAGCTGGTGGGTGTTTAATAGTCACTGATTAACCTGTCCACCAGGAATTTGTTTAATCTCTTTTTGAACTGGTTTCTCTCTTCAGTTGCTCATAAAAGTGTTTTCATGACACTCCTCTCTGTGCTTGTAATATATTCTCGTTTTCAGCCTGATAGGAGTTTAGATGATTGTGTCAAAACTTCCTCAAACAGGGAAGGTATGAGGATAATAGAATTTGAAAACAGAAATATGTGCTTTTGCAGAGCAACTTCATTCTCTTAACTACCACAGTGTGTCTTCAGTGCTGTAATGTGCTTTGTCTTTGTTCCCTGTGGTGAAGGTGAATGCTGTGCCTCAGTACTTTTCAAGGTGACTTTTTTTTAAGACTTTTTCTCTTTTATTGTATCTCTGCTGTTCCTGCAGAGGCTTCACAGCTGACTTTGTTTTCCTGGTGCATCTTATCATGAATTTTAGACTTCCTTATACTGCTAGTTGTTTGTAATAGAATCCAGAGAAAAAGAGAAATGTGCTGTTTATTTCTATATTTGCTATATTTATTTTCTCACCTGGCCTGAAAGGTGTATGTACAATTGAAGCCTATATAAATGGTACTGGTTTGTGCTAATTATTCGTTTATTAAATTATTTTAAACTGTGAAAGAAAAGATGAGACTTTGAAAAAGCACTGGAAATTGTTTTATTCAGAGGTAAAGGTGAAATTACAAAATCACAGAATGACAGAATGGTAGGGGTTGGAAGGGACCTCTGGAGGTATCTAGTCCAACCCCCCTGCCAAGAAGATCAGGTTGCACAGGAACACATCCAGGTAGGTTTTGAAAGTCTCCTGAGAAGGAGACTCCACACCAACTCTGGGCAGCCTGTAAAAAAATGAAATGCAGTAGTTCCCATCTGTAGTACCCTTTTATCCTTAACCTGACTTTTGCATGCATCTACAACCTCTCAAATTAAATGGAATTTCAGCCAAAACTTCCGTTGAAGCAGTTGCCTCAAGTAATTAAAAGCACTGGTCCTCAAACTGCTGTCAAAGTGAGACTGCAGCAAGTAAGGTTGTAAGAGGTTACCAGTTGTGAAATTAGACCCGTTGCCTGCCCAGTGGCTGGATGCTGTGAATCATTTGATGCAGGTGCCATGTAGCTGTGCAGTGCGATGGTTCTTTCTTGAGCAAAGTTTTATCGTGGGGAGTAAATACAAGGAAGTAGCTCTGCTGTTGGTTGCACTGAAGGACAAACCAAAAAGGCTAAGCTTGTTGTTTTACCTGAATTCATGATGTTTAATGCGGGAATAGCAATGCTTCCTTCTTCCCGTGTTTATTCATCTTGTTTATTTTGAACAAAAAAGCTTGGGGAACTCAATTTTCTTTTGTTGTACCCAGAACAATAGCTTTTGAGCCTTCACTGGGAATCTTAAGACTTTCCTGTAGCACAGATGATAAGCACATCCTTGAATTTAATGACTTCCTTCAGCACTGGAAGATGTCAGTGGTCTTTCTGTGAATTTTCTGTATGTCTTTGTCAGTACTTCTTGCTCCATGGAGCTCAGCTGGCAATGGCTGCACATAACCCACTCACTGCACCTAATTATTCAGAGACATTTCTGCGGTAATGTCTGTGTTGGAATGTGCCTGATAGGAGTATATAAACCACGGGTTAATGTGCGGTTGTTCATGGAAGCCAACAGAGCAAGGAATAAGTAAATAACTAATTTACTTAGCTGTGATGACATAAATACCTAGTAAGTAAGCTAAGAGGAAAGAGACGATATCTTTGAGGCAGTAGACTGAGGCAAGGGATTGATTGCTAAGCTGAATTGAAAGCTTGAAAGTAAAGGTTAAATTTCAGAGTCTGGACATTTTTGCTGATTTGATCTCATTTCTGTTGTCTCATAAATGAATGCTGAGTAGTTTGATTTGAAAGAAGTTCTTCTGAGTCATATGTGCCATGTGGTCACAGCTGGCAGACAGCTGTGCCCAGTGCTGTACTTCATCACTGGATTGAGGGACTCCAGAAATGCCACCAGGTTCCAGAATGGCCAGGAGATCTGAAAGGTGATTAGATTAATGTCCCTTACATAATCAGACCATATAACACTCTTGTGTGTGACTTCTGCGTGTACAAAACCACAATTCATCTTCAAGTTGTGTTTGTTTGACCTATGTTCCCTCAAAAACATAATGAGAAATTCTCAATAGTTAGGGGTTGAGAGAGATGTGGTGTAGGGTCCCTATCATGTTTTAAAGTAGGCAAACTGCAGGAAAGTGTGAGGCAAACGGTTCAGCTAAGATCTTCCCCTGTGTTCCAGTAAGGTTTTATTCTTGTTTCAGATGTGTTTAGATCTGGTAAAAACAACCTAAAAAATAGAAATATATGGATGTTTTTCTTTGACAGTTCAGAAATTATTAAAGTTTGATGATAATTGGTTAATTAAAAAAAATATTAAGACTTTAATAATTGGGCATAAATTCAGTTTTAAACTTTTAAGAGTAGTTTTAATGTTTTCCCTGCTCATTTATATTGAAAATATTGTTACTATATACAACATCCATGAAATGTTGATCAGTCTACTTAAAAATAATTTAGTCTGATGATTTTTATAAGATATTTATGATGAGGCTTAGAACAAAATGCTGAACATCTTTAAGACTTTATACCATGAGAATCACAATTTGTGTTCTGTTACTTTCTTTTGATGTATAGTTAATAAAACTTGAGCTGATTCCATATGCAGAAAGCAATTCTCTTCCTTCTCTCCCAAAAAGGAAAGAAGGGTGGGATTTATGCACTATGGTCAGACACCCTCTTCTCCAGAACTTACTTTTAAAATTATGTTTAGATTGCATAATTTAACTGATGTTGATTTTTTTTTTTTAAAAAACCAAACAAACTTGAAATTCAAATTAAATATTTTGTCTAAGGAGTCCAGGGTAGGGGGGACACACACCCAAACAAAACACTGAAAAATTTCACTTGTTTTTTTTGTCTGAGAAGTGGATAACTACAAATACGGTTATTTTATTAATCTCTAAATGTACTTTCTGGAAGAGGAAAAGATGTAGTACAATCAGTTCACAAGTCCTGCTCATGAACCATCACTTAACTGCTTTGTAGTGTCTTAGTGGGTCACCTTGGTCAATTTTCAGATGTTAAGTAGTTCTGCACACTTGCTATAATTAAGATAGATCAATACCTAGAAGATATTCCAACAGGTTGCTGTGTCCATATACTTTATCTTGCACCAGTATATTTCTATCAACACAAAATATATAGCTTTTTATTCAACAGGTAATCTTGATTATGCTGAACCTTATCTGAGTTTTTTCTTAGATAAGATTTCTTTATGTCTGTGCCTTATGAACGTATGCCCAAAATGTATCCTGTGGCTGCATGTGGGCTGTACAGACAGCATGGAGAAGCAGGAGATGAGACCAGACACATGAAGGACTTAAATCAGAAATGCTCATTGATGCATGGCTCTGAAATGTAGAACAACATCATCTTCACCTATTTGACTGCTTCCTGTGTTAATCGTGGGACACTGTCATTCTTTACAGAAAGACCAGGCATTGAACCTTGCAGACTTGTCTGTGTCTCCTCTGTTCCCTATCTGGCAGTTTTACTGTGGGGAGGCACAGTCAGATTCTCATGGTTATTTTTTTGTTATTGTTTCAAGAATGATGCCATTACATTTTATTATGATATGAATAATTTCCTTAGGCCCCTCCAACCTTCTGTTAATGACAAGCTGATCTTGATGTAAACTTGAACACATCAATGTAATTGCTCAAATAGCAGGTAAGGATGGAGTATGATAGAGTGATCTGGAAAACAGTGGGTGCCTATGTAAGGGCTTAGACTAATCAAAACCCAGAAACATAAAGTGCAGCTGTATTCAAATTGTTACTTGTTAACTTTGGATTTAATTTTTTTTGAACATGGTATTTTCTAGTGCTTCATTAGTAATAGTTTTATTTAACTGTAGAGGACTGCAGAATAAGGACGTGCTGTCAGAAACCATTGTTTTCTTTAACTAATTTCAAAAAGAACTTAGGTTTTAAGAACAGTTGTTGGCTCCCACTTGGTCTTTGGAAGATTCTTCCAGAATCCTCCTCCCTTGATGGCTACAAGTTTCATTCCAGGCAAAGCAGATTCATTTTTCTCAAACTAACCCCTGAATCAAATGCTTTTCTGAAGAGTTTTCTGTGAAGTCTGGTTTCTAGCAACCATCCCTATTCTCATCAGGTGCTTCTGCACATTTCACTGTCTTTTATCATATGCCTGGGAGTGTAAATTCTGCTGCTATTTGATCTTTAAATTTTTATTTTTTTTTGCTACTACTATACATATCAGAGACCTGAAAAGACAAGCATGTACAGGCATCATTCTGGGTTCTCCTTCTGCCTCATCTCTCAGGCACAGTATTGTTGTCATCAGGCCTTTCTGTGCCTTTGCAATATGTGCAGTACCCATGTGCAGTACCCATACAGATTTAATGTGCTGTTACGGGTGATTTGGTTTAGTGCAGTTTAGTTCAGCATGGCAAGTTTACTGACTGAGACTTTGAGTCCTTCCACTTCCCTTCTATCCCTGACCCTCTATAGGTGCACGGAGCCTGGAGGGAAACTTATTAGGGATATCACATCTTCAAAGATTTCAGTTAAGAGGAGTTGTAGGTAACCTTTCTGTCTCACCTTTATTTACCCAGACCAGAAGTAACTCTGCTGAAGTTCTTAGAGTTGTGTCAGTGTAAAACTTGCACATCTTCTTGCCCTTGCATTTAATTCCCACAGCTCTCAGGCCTTGTGGAGTCATGTATTTTAAAACACAAGCAGGGACAAGTCTGGCTTTCTCTTTTTGCTCTCCTAGTACAAGGTTAATGGGAAAGCATGTGGTGTAGTAATGTGCCATAGTAATCGCAGTTTGACAGAAATGTCCTTAAGACTGTGTTGTCAACTAGAGTATTTTTCATATTTAATCTGAGTAGAAGTCAGTAACCCATCTCACGGGATACATTTTGTTAAGGCTTTTCTGTTGAGGTTCACCTGACTGTTGACATTTGGCATGTATCAGTGAAGAGGCTTGTGTGAACCTACCTGCCGTATCATGCCTCTGAAAGCCCATCAGCCACATTTAGTGACAAACAGGAAGAAACACCATCTGGTGGAGCTGTCTCTGTGGTATTTCGCTTTGTAACAGTTCTGGAGTCCAGAACAGATGGGACCAAAAAGTGCCCTCTGTCCTCTAAGCCAGAGAAGATTTAAAATTCTATAGGCTACAGATTCCCCTGGAGGATGCAAGTCTAGGACAGTGGTAAAGTCACTCTTGTTTCATTCCTTCAAAACTGAGCAATTAGGACATCTTTGTACTAAAAAGGCACAGTACTGGTTGTGGTTTTTTCTGTTTCAAGTTGCTAATTTCAACCTTCTGAAGATTCTGTCCAAGGTGACTATGATGGTGTCTTTTCCTCGTGCCCAGCTTATTCAAACACAACCGTTCACTTGTTAAACTCAAGGAAGAATTTCTTTACTGAAAGAGTAGTCAGGTTCTGGAGGAATGGGCTGCCTGGGGAGGTGGTGGAGTTATCATCCCTGGAGGTATTAAAAGAAGGTGTAGACAAGGCACTTCAAGACATGCTCTAGTGGGATGATGAGGTGGCTACTTTGTGTTTGTTGGGATTGTTATTTGTTTGTTTGTTCATTTGTTTTGGTTTTGGTGTTTTGCTTGGTTGTTGGTGGTGGTTGGATGCAGTGATCTTAGTGGTCTTTTCCAACCATGACAATTCTGTGATTCTGTGCAATTCTATGACTCTGTGAAGGCATCCTTTTATTGAACTGTTTGTATAGTGAGGCTAGCCAGTTGCTTCTGAAAACCCAAATTTTGCCACTCAGCATACTTCAGGAAAAAAAAAAAAATCCAAAACCAACCAACCAAACAAAAACACACACACACACACACACACACAAACCCACAAAAAAAAACCCCACCAGTTCCAGATTTATATAGACTTAACTCAAGTCTAGTGGTCTCCTTAGCTGGGCAGGTATAAAATGAGAGCAGGAAACTTGAGAGCGGGAAACCTCTGCGGGATGCATAATCTGCTCTTCATCTGAGCCCCTTGGCAATGAGATGGGCATGATCCTTCAGTAATATTTTCAGGTTATCAGCACTGCTGGTGTAGCCAAGCACAGTGGTAATGCACCGTGTCACGGTTGCAATGACAAACATCATATTTGGTACAAGCAGATGATGCCTGTAAAAAGCTAATGAGAAATGTAATTCGTTTTCAGCTTTGAGCTGCCTGTTACTAGCATTTACTTACAATAAGAGATTAGGAATATGAGGAGGAGGTGATCTAGCTTTATTTTTTCTTAAATCAGAGAAAAAAGTACCTGGACTGGAAGACTGAAAATGAGTTGTAAGGGACATTGGGGAATAAATAACAGCCTATTGATGGTACTTATTCTGCATTTCAGTTAAAAAAAAAAAACAAACATACCAAAACAAAACCACACCACATAGTTAAAAGTGGAAAATTAACTTCAATACTTTTTATGGCATGCATTTATCTTTAAAACATTTCTTTTTTGACGCTAGTTCTAGCAACCCTAAGTTGCAGTGGTCAGAAAGGCTTTTTTGTGGTAACATTTATGCCTAATTAAACATTACTAGAAATATTCATTTATGATAGTCAATCAGACTAATACACTTACCAGGTTTCAAATAATGAGTAAGCAATTAATCACAGTAGGTGAAGTACTTCGGGTTTTATGTTCATCTTCTAGATTTGTGGTACTGAAGTGTGGGTGTATAGATATATGTATATACACACATGCATACATAAGTTTTTTTAGGGACTTTGCCTTCACTTTGTATCTTACTTTTTAATGAAGTATTCTCAGATTGATTAGACCTTTTTTGAAAGAAGTTATGAGAGCTATAAAATTCTCTTGAGATTTAGGAGTACACTAATTAGGGGTTGAATTATTTTGTTACACAAATTGGAGCAGTTTACAGAAGTGTTTTTAACTACATCAGCTAAAACTCTGAGGCTAGATTAAAAGAAAACAAAAAAAGACCCCTTTGCTTTATTTTAAAACATGGGTAAAATAAAATTTAAAGACCATTAAGAGGATTTCTCTACCAATCCCTACTATAAAACAAGGTAACAGAGATTAATCTAGCATTGAAAGTGCTGCTTAAAAAAGAAAAATCTCCCTGGACTCATTGGTAAATACTGTGATAGGCCAAATGCATGTTTCCTGATTCAAGCGGATTCATTGGTGAGGACTCATCAATACAACAGACAACTACAGACATGCAGAGTCACAAGCAGAATATTAAAAAAAGAAATGGGTATGGCAGGAGGAGCGAGAAGTTCGATTCCAAACAAATGAAAACATTAGAGTACAGCTGCCAGATACTCCATGCAGGAGCAGGATGAAGCCAAAACCGAGCTCCAGGCATTTGGAACCTCCTCCAACCCATCTGTTTTTTATGAATATTAGTTGGTGCTTAGACATTAAGTATTTAGGGCATGTCTACACTGCACAGCAGTATACCCACATAAGCTGGCTATGCAGTGTGGAGAGACTGTGCCTGTCTGAGAGTATACAGCGTGCTTCAGGCTCTAGCTGATCTTTCACACTCTAGCCATTCTAGGTTGCCTAGGCCTGAGTCCAGCAGTGCCACATCCCAAAACTGCAGAGCCTCAATTGATTGTATGCAGAGAGATGTTCAGAGAAGGCATCTTCCCATCTGATCTCAAGTTTTGTAGTGCATCAGTATATTATTCCCAAAATTCCAGCCTGGATGGGTTATAAATTGCTTTAAAAGTAATCTGTGCATATTCTTCATTGTAAAACTTTAGGGAATGAAAAAATATTACAGAACTTAAATTATCTTTAATGAATCTTTAGCTTATTTTAAAATATTAAAAAAAAACCAAAACCCAAACAACCCCAAAAACCAACCAACCAAAAAAAAAAAAAAAAACAACAAACCACCAAAAAACCAACCAAAACCATTATGAGTTAAAGTTTCATTTTCTGTTGCACACAAATCTAACAACATTGCCAAAACCACCCTGAAAAGCATGAGACTAGTAACTGAGAGACTGGAACTGTTAAATGTAAAATAGAAGCCTTGAAATAATGCCTCCGAGATGAATGTCACCTTTAGAGGTTGGAACAATGTACCTGAGATTGTAGTTGTATTATTTGCAAACAAAAGAAGCAAGAAACTTTCCTGGGCCTCTAAAGTTAGCCACTGAACAGCAAAAGTTAAATAAAAGTGATGAAGCTTTCAGAAATGCTGACAGGCTAATTCCAGTCAATTCCCAATGGATATGTAGATGCATGCCATGTTTAAATGCAAGCCATTTTAATTTAAAGGACCATATTTGGATTTTAAACCTAGCTTTAAGAGCCCAGGATTATAAAAACATGAGCTACAAGTTATATGTGATACTGCATAATTGTGAGCTGTTACAGCACTGAAGGCATCCCTGCTTTGCTAGCCCCTTGTGTTTTCTTTCCTTAATTCTTTTCTTAAATGGTTCCTTTGTAACACAAAAGTTTTTACCTCTAGTCTTCATTCGGAGCTGAAGTATTGCGGGAGATTCCAGAGTGGACTTCAACACAGATCAATTTGATCTAAGGTGAAGCCATTTATTCAAGCCCACACACCGCTTATATATCATTTCTATATCAGTACACGAGCTACATTACATTGCTATTGGCTACATGCCCTGTCCATACACCTAATTATCACTAATAATTGATTAAATCTACACAGCCACATCTCCCTTATAAGGCAGTTGTTAACATTCTTGCAGTTTCTTATCCTGTTGTTGACATTCTCGCAGTTTCTGTCTTGTTCTAGCAGGCCTCAGCTTACTGTTACTGCAAACTGGCTCTACCTTGACATGTCTCTACCTGCCCCTCAGGCCTGATTATATTAGGGCAAGCCCAGACATGTCAAGGCAATACTGAGTCTGGATGGGCCACGTGTCCATTCTTCTCAAGATACATTACAACAAAGTATATTTGTCATTCTTTGATAATCACAAGACTGAAAAGTCCTGGTTTTTTTCTTCGTATAAAAATCTGAGTAGTGAAACAACTGACTGCAGGTGGAACAAGGGATTTGAAATTCTCAAGGAGTGGGCTCTTAGCTGAGGAAATTACTTCTGATGTCCTGGTAAAAAATCAAATGAAGATTTACTTAATGGCTTTGAAATAGCCAAATTGCCATAATGAACAGTATTCTTTCTTTCTTTCTCTTTTTTTTTTTTTTTCCCCCCCTTCTCCAACAGACAAGACACACTGTCTTAGAAAGACACTGTCCATAGAGGGCTAAATTCACTGTAAAATGTGTACCGAAGAGAGGCCCCTCATCAAAAGCATACATACACCTTCAAATAAACCAAAGAATAATTACTGTTGCTTTACAGTACAGGGCACTCTTTGAGGCACTGTATGCAGCTGTCCTTATTCCTATGTTAATACAGAAGTGATCAGAGTTCCCTGGTGGAGCTGTGGCCCTGTTGCTCCCAGAATGATTGTCCCTTTGCCAGAGAGCCTGCATAATTAGAGGCATTTTAACAGGACTGAGCTCTTCAGAGGTGACAGCATGCTGCTGCACAGACGATGTTTGGTTATGGTGCTAGAAGTTTAAGCCTGTGGCAAATAACACAAGTGTAGCTTGAGTTCAGTTGTTTTTGTCATTTTAGGACAGAGTGATGTGGGGGAAGAGTATAAAGATACTGCATTGAAAGGAAATTGTCTCTGGAAGACCGTCTTTGAGTTGGCAGGAAGGAGAATTCCAGTGCGACTGTGGCTAAACCAAGAGGATTGGTTATCTTGATTGCCTGACACTGACATTTGTGAGGTTTACCGTATATGAACAGCTTTTATAGTGTATATATAATAGTACCGATGCAGTACTTGGGCAGAGTCTGGACGAGGTAGTGGTGCAACATGACAAGCAAAGTAAAATCTAAGAAGGCTTCTCCAAAAAGGCTCAGATTTGCAATAGGAAGATGAAAGGGGATGGTAGCAAAATCTACTCTTAATTTTTTTTGTGTGCAAAGAGTATGCATCTGAGATTTACTAGTTTGTGAATAGTGAGAATACACATAAGCAAAAATCAGCATGCAAACAGAAATTGCATAAAATTTAAAAAGTGGTCCATCTGGCCTACTATTTTCTTTCCAGGAATTTCAAATAACATACGATGAATAAAGAGTATAAAAAGAGGAAAAGATTGCATAATATACTCGTACAATATTCTACCTGTCCTCAGAAATTTGTTACTTGGGAATTCTGAAATCACAGTTACCATCTTGAGTCTTAATTGTATTTGAGAGATCTCGATATTGCATGGTTGTGCAATTGCTTTTGAATTCATTAGAGAAAATGTGACATCTTTACAGAATTAGAGGTGAGATCCACAGTACACACATTGCTACAATGGAGTGAGCTTTTGATACTGATCACCAAATTTTTCTATTTCACTGTAAAGCTGCAGGGAGCACACAGATGAGTTTCTTCTGACGAAACTAAAGTGGACCTTGTGCTCCACATGCATCTTTATTTTAAATTAAATCTCTCTCTGAGACACGTTGCATGAGCACCCTGTTCCTCAAGAGACTCTATGATTGGAATATACACAGTTTAGGAATAGTAAGTGTAATTTATTGCTTAATATATGCAATAGGTAAGCCTAAAAATCTACCAGTTACCATACATAAAGATGTTCTATGTGATCTCCTGTTTCACAGTGGCCAGGAGCCACGTTGGGAAATGATGAGCCTCCAGTGTGCCTTGCATCATCCTCAGTGTTGCCGAGTTGCCATCTCCAATTCTTGTTGTGTGTGGCTGGTTGGTTGTTGTTTGGGTTTTTGTTTGTGTGTGTGTAGTTTTTTTTGTTTGTTTGGGTTTTGTTTGGTTGGGTTGTTTTGTTTTTGTTTTGTTTGTTTGTGGGTTTTTGGTTTTTTTTTTGGGGGGGGTAGGGTTTTTTTCGTTGGTTGTATTTTTGTTGTTGTTTGTTTTGTTTGTTTTGGTTTGGTTTTGGGGGGGTTAAACCTTGGGGCTTTAAACCTTTAAAACCTCATGGTGTTAGACCCCTGTTTTCCTCTTGAACTTGCTGAGCTACTGTCTTTTACCTTCTCAACAATTACACTGCTGTCTGTGCTTTTCCCTCCCTTATATTGCGTAATTTTAAGCTGCATAATGTTTCAGACTTGCCTAACTTTTTTCATGAATAAACCTGAGCAGAGGTTGCACAGCTGGGCTATGCTTAGCTGGGTCTTGCCCCAAAGACAGCCGAGTCCGTGGGCTGAAGGGGGCAGTGCCTGCAGTGAGAGTTCAGTCTAAGCACCACACAAGAACCAAACACCCGAAGTGCACATCATGTGGGGTTTAGGTCCTCAGTGCCAGTTCCTTCTCATTGCTTCTGGTGCCAGTGTGGCATTTCTCACCAGTACACTTCTGCCAACAGCATTTTGGAGAGAAGGGGAATGAAAAAACCAGAACTGTTTATAGTGCCTAAGCTGTGGATATCAGGTGTCTGTAGAATGGGTTCATGACATTTTCTGGTGTGTGTTGTGTTTCTTTCCTAGCAACACTTAGCATTTTTTTTTTTCACTGTTAATGAGAAATGAGTTGACTTTCTTGTTGGCTCCCTCAAAGAACTCCAGCAGAGCTGGGAGACCTGGTTTCCTGCTGAAAAACCCTAACTGATCTTCACTGGTATATCACAGAATCATACTTAACAAATTACAAGATCATACATGTTTTTTTGAGTTATATTCCATAGATTTCATTTTTAAAGGAATAATTGCTGCTTTTTCTCATAATGTACATGAATACTTTAATTATTTAGTATTTCTAACAAAAAGGGATACCATCACATACTTACTGTGTTTAATTTCTAATAATTGATTTACTGTTGCTAAACGTAGCATCAATAACTGCAAAAGGATATAGAATACACAAGGAGTATAAATATGCTGCAATTTTTAGTTTGTGCGCATAGAAATGTTAGAGTAATATCTCCAAGTCTCAGCTGTGACTTGACTGCTAAATATATTACAGTATAGAAGAATATATTTTAAGGCATTTGTATTAATTTGTTATGGTGAATGTATTATACACAATATATATAAATTAACTATGGTGTATAAAATCAATTAGTATTCTTAATCATGAGTCTGAAGTTATTTTTATGAGACCACAAGACATTCAGTAGATTTTTAGTTTTTAAAAAGCCAAGTTTTGTGGCCTAAGTTTAAAAAATACTGGAGAAGGATATTTAAAAAAATAAATATATCTTTTAAATTATTAATTGTAACATTATTGTAATTAAAAGCATAAAACTTAAGTGAAAAGCAATAAAATCAAATTATCTTTTTTTTTTTTCTCTTCCTCTTGTTCCTTCTGGGGACATTGGAGCAGCTGTAATTACTGTATGCAAGCATTTAGACTTGCCAGGGAAAAGCTAAATACATGTAATTGATAGCAACAGCTCAGTTTCTCAAGTGAGAAGAATGAGTGCTTGTGCTTACATCCAGTAATTGCAGCCAACTTTCCCTTCCCAATCTGCAGCAAGTGACCTTGCCATGGCTGCAGTGAAAGATAGCTGTTCCCTTCTTTGGGGAGCAGAAAATGCATAAATCCGAAAGAATGTGGAGCTTATGGAAATTGGAGTTACCACTTTCTAAATTAGGAAGCAGAAGCAAATGTCTCCATAGTCTCAGTAATATCTCTCTGCGTGTGCTGATTGTGCCTCAGGTTGTAGCCTGTTGTCCATGAGATGGACACCCAGAAGAGTATGAACTAGATGTAGGGAAGGGATGCCTCTGTTTGTTATATGACACATTCTTTCCTGTTTCTGGGAATAGAAAGGTGGTACTATACGTCCTCTTTACAATCTCTTTCTCAGATTGAAGGCCATCAGGAGCACAGATGCTAGTTGAGATTCACTCGTTTAACAAGGGAAGTCAGGGCAAGATCTCCAGAAACAGGATGCATACCCAGCATGGATCCTCCCTGTGCATCTTTGTCCAAGCAGCCGTTTGAAGACATTGTGAGCCGCTGGTCACATCT
Source organism: Chloroceryle amazona (assembly GCA_027560015.1). Lineage (NCBI taxonomy): Eukaryota > Metazoa > Chordata > Aves > Coraciiformes > Cerylidae > Chloroceryle > Chloroceryle amazona. The sequence goes on along the minus strand of JANHFX010003224.1, from coordinate 73,679 downwards.
GAACCATCATTTTCCATAACCACCAAGTCTAAATTTCTATTGCACTTTCGGCTTCCTCAACATTCAGTGACAAGATTATCTATTTCTTTAAAGTCCAATGCCCGATTATTTTGCAAGATACAGTGAATAATCACTCTTCATTTTCTCTATCTCATTCAAAAGATTATAGGCCTCCTAACATTATCAGTCACTTTTATGAAACAAGCACAGATTTATGCACTTCTTGTGTGGAAGATGTTCTATAACCCTAGTTGTCTTTTTTCTCATCTCTGTAATTACTCAAATTTTGCTTTTTTCCTTTAGAGTATGATAGGCCACAATGGCAGCTGGATAATAAAGGTGAGCACAGTGTGACCTTACAGAGCAGCATAATTAAGTTTCTGTTCTCCTGAATTAGAAACATCAGTCTTAGAGGCTAAATGCAAGCTGAGAGTAGTTCTTTTGAGTTCATCTTCAGTGTTTCAATCAGTTGGACTAGCTGTGAGAATAAAAATTTGTAACCTGTGATGCAGGCTGGGAGTACTTACAGAAAAGGGATGTGATCAGTAGTTGCTACAAGAAAGAAAAGCAATTTATTCCCTCAAGAAAGTGGCAGTGTTTGCTAGAAGCTAGCTGGGAATTTAATGTAGCCCATAAAAACTAACAACCCTATTGAGTTCAAGATATTTAGTGTATGAGCTTTTGTTGTATGGCTTATCTTTAAATGCATTGGGTAGATCTCCTTGGGTCATCAACACTGTGATGCCAGAGAAGTTTGTGTTTTGTATGATGTGTTTTCCCACTGTTGACAAGATGTTTCTATTCTTTATGAAGGCTAAAGTTTGTTCAGGTGCAAAATAGTTCTTTACTGTTACTCACAAGGGTGTTTAGTGTTATTCACAAGGGTGTTTGGTACATTGCATCAAATGTATCGCTGGCCATGTCGATACAGGAGTTCGGATGGTTCTTTCTTGTAGAAGTGAACTTCTGTTTGCTGACTGGGGAGATGGCCATCAAGCCTTACATTTGCTGCCCTGGTGCAAGATGGTTCCAGTGGCAGCAAATATTTGTGTGAGGAGAGTCTGCTCCTAGCGAGAAGCTTAACAAAGCTGAGGGATTGCTTCAGTGGTAGGAGCAGATGTTCTGGGAAAAAAAAAAATACATGAGGTAGGATTATTTTTCCATGTGGCTTATTGTGAAATGATCTTTTTGTGTAGCTTCCCTAGGAAGGTTATATGTGGCATCTCTGGATGTATGACAGTGTGAGGCTTCTTTTTCCATCAAATAAAGTTCACACATGACATTTGGAAAGCTCATTTAAAGCTGCCCATTAGAGTTAGCATACTTAACACCCCTTATCTCTCAACGTGGTGTAGCCACATGACATAGTTAAACTGAACTCAAAATTATTGTTCTCAGGTTGCAGTAAGCTTTGAAGGCTGCTGCTACTGCTTTGAACAGAAGAAGAGTCAGGAAGTCTGAACACTCTTTAGTTTTTTCCACCTATACGAGATACCACTGATTACAAAACTGCCATTGCCTTTATGCAGAAGTCATCCCAGCTGCAGCATGACTAGTAGTATTATCAAATCTAGTTCCCTTTTTGACCACTGCTAAGAACTAGATTGATATTTTTAGAGATCTTCATGATAAAATGTGAGTGGTGAAGGGTTTTGATATGATATGGCAAAGTATCTGAGGGATGGATCCCTTTGGTATCCTTGTTCCATTGTCAAAACCAACCCCTTATGCCTATGCTTTGTTTCTCTTAGTGCTTATTAATCTACAAAAAGAGATTCTGGGAAGAGAGGATATTTGACAATATATGAGCTGAGGCCACATGCAGGTCTCTAGTGTCCATTGCTTTGCTAGTTTCTGGGTTCAGCTTCTTTACAGAGCCTGTGTCAGGAGAAATGGATACTTCATTATAGTGCTTATATGACTAGACTGTTTTTTCCCTTCTTTCTAGATTTGCCACTGTACTGAAATAAATAATCTGAAGAGTATAAAGATACCATTTTCATTATAGCTGTATCCTATGTATGTGAAAGTAACGTGGTATCACGATTGAATTCTGAAGCAAGGTAACCATAGATGCATGAATTTTGATGTTTTCCAGCTGTAGCTTTTAGGACACTTCTTTTGCAAATATTTCCTATTTAGATTTGTTGTAAGTGTATATCCCATTTTCTTTGGATGGTAAAATTCATGGTGTACTAAACCATGAAGATGATAACATACAATAAGGAAATTTTCAATCTGTGTTGAGAGGACACAAGATTAAATACAACAGATGATATTCCTGGAGGCCTGGTATACCTAATTTAAAGCAAAAGAAAATGTGATACGGTAGTTGCAGTGGAGTGGTTGTTAGCTGTAAAATTGTATTTTCTTCCTTCCCTTCCTTAAGTGTCATTGAGGTTTACTGAACAATTTCAACTTCTGAAAGTTGGAGGGATGATAAAAGTGAAAAGTGAGTTAAAGAAAAGTGTTAGCACGAGAGTATTTTGAGCTCCCAGTACTGCCATTTCCAAACTGTGCAGCCTGATAAATACATGTGTAGTGGCCTGCCTTTGACGCACCAGTGACATCCAGCGGTGGCATCCACTTTGACACCCCCCAATCTGTCAACTCGTTCATTACCCAAAGATCTTTAATGCTCAGCCATTTGAAGCTGGCAACTCAGGATTGTTTTACTTCCTGACCCAATTCAGCTTATCTTTGTTTTATTGTTTTCATTTTGGTAGAACAGGATTTCTTTTATTGCTGCATTGACAATGAGGTTCAGTGAATGCCTCCAGCTGGCATTGCCTTTTTGCTGCTCTGCGTGATATCCTAATTGACATAGTATTCTGGAATCTGCTTGAGATTATGAACTGCATACTTTAGCAAAAGATTCTAGGATCATTAAGATTGCATAGTTGACTTCCTGCAGTGCTTATTAAGGATGAATTCATGTTTATTTGTAGTGTTGACAACAGAAGCTGAAACTGCATATCCTTCTACTTTATGTAATACCAATCTTAAATCTCAGCTGGTTACAAACTGTTATTCCTGTATTAAATTCTCTTCAGGTTTGTAATGGACTGTGCTCCGTTTTGTCTCTTTACTCAACATTAGCACAAGACAAATGCATTTAGAATGTTAATTGTCACACTTACGAGAAGATAATTTCATGGCGCTAACACCTGTCTGGCATTCAGCTGCCCTCTAGGTGTATTATATCAAATAGGACTGACTTGTTTTTCAGTGCAAACATTTTCAAAAATCACTTTAGCTGTTTGTGAGGATGTCTTTTCCTGTTGGAGATGTAAATGAGAGCAGAATCTCAGTTAAGCGCTAGATTCTTCTCTCAGCAATTTAGTGTTGTTGGGTCTGTGTACTTTCAGCAGAACTGAGAAAATTATGTTTTAGTAGAGCTTTTCATTAAAAAAAAAACAACCTGAAAGTAGCAGCTCAAACAGAAATTATGGTGTTTTACTTGCCTTTTCCCCAGAGGTCCAGTCTTTCTGAGATATTCATGAAGAGACCATTTCTGCAAAGTAAGAAGTCATGTCTTCACTGACATTTTTCAGCATCACTGTTTTCTTGAATGGCATCACCTTTCTGAGGGAGCCATAGCTGAGACTGTGTAGAGACGTGCTAAGTGTAGAAGATGAAACTGAAAAACAGACTAAATCAGGAATAGTTTGAGAGCACTGATTTTTATAAGCTCTTTGTCTTACCCTTTGCAGGTTTTCTTCTAAAATGATTAGAAGGTACCCATCCTACCGTTTTTGATACAGAAAAATGTTAGAGCTAGGGACCAGGCTCATCATGTCTAACTGTACATCTAAGTGAGCTATGTGTATAGTGTGCTTTGACCTTCTAGGAGGGGGCAAGTTAAAGACGACAATCAGGTACCTACCTGCTAAGAGGTTTAGATCTTAGGTAGGCCAATCTGTTTTCTCAATGTGCAGATCTCTGTCCTACAACTATAGATGGTGTCTTGAATTACACTGCTCTTAAGTTCGTCATATCAGGGCTTTGAGATTTTCCAGAGTACTGGCCTTTGCTTCTAGATTATGCAACCATAAAAAATCATATTGTAAAAATCACCCACTAAAATGTGATTTCCCAACCATTAACTTGATTAGGTTGTTAAGAAAAAAAAAAGTTTAAAAACATCAGCTGTTTTTATTTACATTTTCAAACCATGAATGTTTTTGGGAAAACTACTGTAACATAGTTCTTTTCTACCGAGTCCATAGAGCATGTAAATAGCTACTATAAACTACAGGACTACAGCTTCTATAGCAAACCCTGTGATTTGTCTTGGCTGTTTATAGCACAATTACAGTGATAACTAGTGACCTATATATGAAGTGGAACAAAAACTCCAGGAGAGAACTTTAGGTCTGTACCCCACACATCAGGACCCTGTAGCAACGTAGGTAGGTTTCTAAATTATGTATCAAACTGTCAGCATTTTTAGTTCTGCTGGTTGAAACTGTTTTAACAGTAAAAATTTAGTGGAGAAATCCATTGGCACAGGAAAAAACCCACAGAGTAAAATGTAACATGACTTTATTGATGAAATAAGTCTTTTATAACAACACTCGAGTCTGCTCATATTCCCAATCCCAACATGGCAGATCCCAGCACTAAACATATAACATCAGCTGGGAGAAATGCCCCAAAGAGCAATTTAAAAAATATCTTTGTCTTCAAATGTGCTATTTTACATTTATTACCTATTTATATTCTATGTATGACTGCACTGCAAACCCAAGAACCAATATTTGTTTGATTTAATGTAATGTTATAGTTATATCTCAATTATGTGAAATACTATAACGTTTCATTACGTATGAAATATATGCAAGGGGAAATATATGAAACTGAAAAAAAAAACCAAACCAAAACCCAACCCCAGTTTTGTCAGGAAATCTTACCAAGATTTCCTCTGCTTAAAACATATTCCAAATCCTAATAGGTTAATGCATTGCAAGCATTAGCACACTGAGAGAAGACAGCCATTCTGTGCATCAAGGGCAAAAAAATCTTCTACATGTTCACTGTAAGAACTTCTAATTCTGTAGCTCTTCTCCTTTTAATTTCCCCATTCTCCTCTCCATTCCAACAACATTACTAAACTTTAAAACTGTACATGCAGGCAGCTCCTATACAGTACAAAAGCATGCTGTCTTAACTTTATTAGCTCTAAGTTTTGTCTGACTGTGGTTATTGTCTACAAATAGAATAGTAGGGAAAGAATGACACTGAGTTTCTGGATGCATGATGAAAATTAAGAGTTTCTTTATTCTTTCTGGAAATGGGTAGATTTTTTTTTTTCCTCACAAAACAGATATAAAAATTAAAATCAAAAAAAAGAGAAATTCTAGTTCTAAGGAAAATGAAAGTACCAGACTCACCAGCAGAGATAGTCTCTTCAAAATTGTCTTTGCATTCATCTCTTAGGTCAGTTAAATGTGTTCCTTACAAGTATCATTTAGTATAGCATTTAGTGTGTAAATACTGTGTGTTTTCATTCATCAGAGCTCATGTTATGGCCAGGCACATGTTAAAATTAAAGCAATTAAATAATTTGCAGTGACAAAGGACTTGATTGTAAGAGGTGCCAAACATCTGTAACTAATACTTGACACCGATTGGAATGAATCAGGTTGTGAGCATCTCTGGAAGTTGCTGTTTGGCTTAATCCAGAGAGATGCCTGACTCCTGCTATTCCTACCACTGTCAGGAAAAGATGCATTCTCTATTGCATTATAGAATTTCAGTCTGCCTTCATGACTGAGGGCTGCACATTCTCTCAGAGCTTTAAAGAGAAGCCATGAGAGTTTCAGATTGTCCCTCTTCTTCAGCAAGAAGTAAATGGAATTTATTAGACAACCTATGGTGTTTTAAGTAATGTTCCACACACTACAGTTCATGTAGTGTATGATATGATTTTTCCACACAGATCCTTAAGAAAATTTGTATTATACAATACTTAATTATTGAAATACCTTTTGCTAATTTTCAGTCATCAGTAGATGCTCCGTCACTGGATGTGTTCAAGGCCAGGTCGGATGGGGCTTTGAGCAACCTGATCTAGTGGGAGGTGTCCCTGCCTGTTGCAGGTAGGATAGAACTAGGTGATCTTTTGGTCCCTTCCCAGGTTTTCATCCTCTAGAAAATGCCCTTTCATGACAACATCTTACATTGGCTCATGACTGCTGCAATCAATTCATGGCAGAACAGTAAGAACTGGTCTCCTGGAAGTGAAGTATTGGAGGCAGGCATAGGCCAGTCAGGGCTTGGCAGCTATGACAGGGTAAGTCTGGTTACTTCATCCTGGAGCTTGTTTTGTGATGAGCTAAGGGAAGCTCCAAACCCCCGAGGCCCCAGAGGAAGTTAGGATAAAGGAGGATTTTGCCTCAGTCGATGATGACTAGGTTAGGGACCAGTTAAGCAATCTGGACATCCATAAATCCATGGGTCCTGATGGAATCCACCTGCAGGTGCTGAGGGAGCTGGCAGAGGTCATTGCCAGGTCACTCTCCATCATCTTTGGTAAGCTGTGGGGAATAGGAGAGGTGCCTGAGGACTGGAGGAAAGCAAGTGTCACTTGAGGCTTCAAAAAGGCTAAGAAGGAGGACCCAGGTAACTATACACTAGTCAGCCTCTCTTCCATCCCTGGAAAGGTGACGGAACAACTTATCGTTGGCACTGTCTCTAAGCATTCCAAGGATAAAAGGGTCATTAAGAGTAGTCAGCATGGTTTTACCAAGGGGAAGTTAGATTTGGCCAACCTGATAGCCTTTTATGAGGATATAACCAGGTGGATAAATGATGGCATAGCCATGGATGTGGTTATCTTTATTTCAGTAAAGTATTTGACACTGTCCCCCACAGTATCCTTGCAGCTAAACTGAGGAAGTATGGTCTGGATGATCAGGTAGTGAGGTGAATTGTGAACTGACTGAAGGATAGAAGTCAGAGAGTTGTGATCAATGGGGCAGGCTTTGGTTGGAGGCCTTTATCAAGTGGAGTCCGTCAGGGGTCGGTACCGGGACCGGTACTATTCAATATAGTCATCAACAACCTGGAAGAGGGAACAGAGTGCACCATCAGCAAATTCACTGAAGCCACAAAACTGGGAGGAGTGGATGACACATCAGAAGGCTGTGCTGCCATCGACACCTGGACAGGCTGGAGAGTTGGGCGGGAAGAAATTTAATGCTATATAACAAAGGCAAGTGCAGAGTCTTGCATCTGGGAGAGAACAACCCCATGTACCAGTAGTATAGGTTGGGGACTGACTTGTTGGAAAGCAGTGTAGGGGAAAGAGACCTGAGTGTCTTGGTGGACAGCAGGATAACAATGAGCTGGCAATGTGCCCTTGTGGCCAGGAAGGCCAATGGTGTCCTGGGGTGTATTAGAAGGGGTGGGGTTAGTAGGTCAAGAGAGGCTCTCCCCCTCTACTCTGCCCCAACTGGAATATTGTGTCCAGTTCTGCGCTCCTCAGTTTAAGAAAGACGGGGAACTGCTTGAGAGAGTCCAGCACAGAGCCACAAAGATGATTAAGGGAGTTGAGCATCTCCCTTATGAGGAAAGGCTGAGGGAGCTGGGTCCCTTTAGCTCAGAGGAGACTGAGGGGTGACCTCATTAATGTTTATAAATATGTGAAGGGTGAGTGTCAGGGGGATGGAGCCAGGCTCTTCTCAGCGATGTCCAGTGATAGAACAAGGGGCAATGGGTGCAAGCTGGAACATAGGAGGTTCTGTGTAAACATAAGGAGAAACTTCTTCACGGTGAGGGTGACAGAACAGTGGAACAGGTTGCCCAGGGAGGTTGTGGAGTCTCCTTCTCTGGAGACATTCAAAACCCACCTGGATGCATTCCTGTGTGACATAGTCTAGGTGATTATGCCCTGACAGGGGGGTTGGACTAGATAATCTTTTGAGGTCCCTTCCAAACCTTAACATTCTGTGAATATTTCTTCTCCTTTACTACCAGACACAAGAACAAAACAGACTGCAGGATCTAGCTTCCATCACTGGTGTCTTTTTTGTCTTACTTGGTTTTGGTTTGTTTTGACATTTGTAACGCAGATGATAATCATGAACAGAATGTTAATTTATCCCTGCAGAATTTACAACTTGCTTCTTTGGGTTCATGTGCATCTTGCCTTGCATTGAAGAAAGCTATAGATGTCCTAAGGCAGTTTATCTTTGGAGTATTATGTGACCTTGTATGCTTGATGAAGTGGATAGAGTTCTGATTTACTCTTATGGTATTTTATTTTAAATTGTAGAGGCAGACCTTTTTATTGTGCTTTCGTAAAAGAAGTAGTTGCTCTTCTGAGACAAAGGAAGCATGTGTGGGAAATCCTTCACTACAGACTGAACAACAAGGAAAAACTACACGCTCAAGAGAGAGCTAAAAGGCCTTGTACCAATTATCTATACAGAAATAGGTTTCTTCTTTTTATTACCCCTAAACAAAGGTTCATGTTAATGTGGTTACTTTCCTAGTAAAGTATTTGGCCAGGTCTTCAGGCTTACCCAGCCTGATTTGGTGGCAAAGGGACATAACGATGGTGATACATAGGTTGATAATACAGAGAACCTTGATATACAAAACCATGGCAGGTGAATTAGTAGTTATTCCTAAAAAGACTGGGACTGTAGCAGGATTTTTCAAGTGACATAACATTTTGGAGTAAAATACAGCATAGAGCTGTATGAAGATTCTCAGTCAGCCTGAGCCCTGTAAAAACTTTAGCTTTGGAAGCAGGAAGAGGCTGGACTGCTAAATGAATCATCTGCACCTGAATGAATGTTACTGTGGATCTATACTACTTCTTGAGCTGAGTACTACCAATATTTATAAGAGTTTTAATATTATTTGGTTATTATATACAAGTATTCAAATTCCTGCAAGTATGGCAAACATAGGATTATTGGTAGGTAGTGGAACGCTTTCTTGTAGTATGTACAGAGTAGTGACAACTAAGTATTGTCAGAACATTACCTAAAAGGGGATTGACTTTTTTCCTTCATTTTTTAAAATTGTAAAAAAGAAAAAAACCTAAAAAAAAATTTGCATGGTAGAATGAGTAAAGATAGAATGTTTTTAACGCTTCCATTGTCAAATACAGTGATGGAATTTTTACACGCAGGGTTGCCTTTAAATTAGGAAAACACAGACATTTTTTCTGCATGTGTTTTATTCTATATAAACTTTTGTCTCTTTTTGTTATAGATATTTTTTTTTCAGGCAATTTGACAGGGGTATTGTAGAGTATCTTATATACTAGCAGTAGACAACATCAAGTAATGGTTATCTCAAAAATAAACCTTTGAACAGCTACCTTTGTAATGAAAATCATCTCCTCTTCTAAATGGTTGGTAGGCCAACACAAGCTATGAAAGGTGATCCCATAGCAAAAAGTTCGGAAATTGTGTGTACATTGGCTTTGTTTTGCTGAAATTGGGACAAACAAGCTTGGCATTGATTGAGGTGTTTGGAACTGAGCAGTCCCCAGCTGCTTTCATGACGTAGGAGGCTTGCTACGAAACTACAAAAGCTTGGATAATGCTTCAGTGATCACCCTGGAGTTCTTCTCTGGCTCTTCAACTGTAACTTGCAAGTTTGGCTGGCAATGAACAGTAATAATCCTCTGACTGAATACTTAGACAGAGCGCAGCAAAATTAAACTTTTAATTTACTTTTATTTTCTGAAGACATGCACAGAATGAAGGTATGTCTTTGATGTGAAAATTAGCCAGTTATCCTCAGAGAACACCATCTTAACCTAAATGTACTGAACTGTTGAATGCAGTAAATTCTGAATGGCTCTCTATGACATCATACTGAATGCAAATTGTTATGGTCTATAAAAATTAGCTATTCTAAGTTGTTTTTTTTTTCCCCCTTGTATACAATCTCATCTCTTTGCCTTTAGAAGGATATTGTGCAATCTGCATGGGCCTGCAAGAGCAGGCTGCTCTGCAAAGGGAGGCAGGGGCAGTGTCCTCAATGAGACCACACCCTCTTTGTTCTGGCCACTTCCCCAGCTTGGAAACACATGGATCAACTCATTACAGTCCTCCCTGTTTCCAGGCCTGTCATGACAGCCTTCCCCACTCCTCTTTCATACACACTCGCACAAACATACAAATTCTTTTGTTTCTTCTCACTTAAACGATGCTCATGTTCAGATGTACATGGACATAGGGACATAGACATATGCCTCTCTGTTTGCAACTGAAGAAGAGCAGATGAGGTCCGGTGATAGAAACTAGGAGCTGGGCAAGCATCTGGATTGCTAGAGAGGCACTCGGTGATGAGGCAAGTCCAGGGTCAAGTCAGCAAGGCGAGGTCAGGGCTGGGCGCAGGTGCCTGCAGCATCGCTCAGGCAAGAGCCTGAGCTCAACATAACCTCCAACCCAAGGAGCTGCCAGTGTGTGCATGAGTGGAGGCCCCAGGGAGACTTCTCACAGACCTTTCTCATAACTGGGCGGTGAACCATATAAACTGTGTTCAAATACTTGTGCAAAACACAGAGATACGGGTTCAGAATAGCAAAAGTTACTTCTTATAAGGGGCATTCACACTATTTGTGGTAAGCATTGATTTTTTGTGTGACAGAAATTGGACTAACTCTGTGTGTGTCTGAGCAATTTGCCTTAAGCTTCTTAATGGCAAACTTGGCCCAGTAGTCATCTACCAATGCCTGTATTCCATGAGGTCAGTTGAGCCCTCAACCCCCCCAATAAATCCTTTATAAATGTAAACTTCATACTCAATCTGTTTAAGAGTGGCTATAGTTCTAATTTTCTTTGATATTAATATTAATACAATGTTTTGAACTTAGAGATATATTGATAAAACAAAATCTTGCATGTTAATATTATAGCTGAAATCAGGGTGAATTTTAGGGTACCAAATATTCTGTATAGACCCCATTTATAAAACTAATAGATGATTGACTTCTTTCCAAGTAACCTGCAGCCATATTATAAGAACATAATTAATGCTTTTAAGACCATTTTCAGATTTGTTATTGTTTGCTTGTACTAGACTTAGTTTCTCATAGGCTTTCATGCTTGTTTCTTCTTATATATGTAAAAGGCCATGAAAGTAACATGATTAAAGTCTTTATTATTCCTCTTCTGAGATACAGGTTCTCATTTAATATATGAAATGGTGTAAGAAATATGATTTTGCTTAGATAGTCACTATATTATGAGAGAGGTTTTAGCTGAAAACTCATGTGGCCGATGTGGTTCTACATCATTAGTTAGGATTTAAATAAAAGTTAATCTGTTAATGCAGTGGAAAAAAAAATAAATATAAGTGATAAATTGCCTTTTTTGGTGAGAAATTCAAAATGATTTCTTATGCTTCTGCATAAATTTCCTGGAATTAGAGTTGTTCTCCTAACAGTCTCATTGGACTGCACAGAAAACATTTTAATTTTGGAGACAGCTCTTATGCTTTCTAGTTCGCAGCTATGAAATTTGTCCCAAATCGCTGCTTGCATGAGTTTTTAGTGCCCAGGTGTAAACCTAGCATGGGACTGGGTCCAGTACAGTAGGGTGGACAACACTTCATTGTCAAATTCATTATCCTCTGGAGTAAAATGGACATTAGAAAACAAGGAATTCTGTGAGCAGCAGAATATATGAAACATAGCTTGCTGTAGTTTTGTGTGTTCTGTTTGCATTATCCGATCCACAGGGAACTGCCAGCCCCCAACGAGCTTCTCCCATGGCTGTGGTGTCCCTGAGTGGCCACTGTCTCCTGCAGGTTCTTTGTTAGTGTGGCTGTACACTGTTCCTGCCATTCCCTTAGGGGTGGTGCTTACCAGGCCTGCCTCCTACACCTGACACTTTTAGGAAATTAATTTATTTATGTCCTGCAGACTTCTGTCAACTTCAGCTGAAAGACAAAATTTGGTTGAAATGCCTGTGGTGAATGTGTAGGGGGAAGAAACTGTCAGACAAGAGACACAGAAGCAGCTTGCTTGCTTACAGCTACTTTCCTTAGGAAACTGGTCTAAAAAGAAGGAAAAGCATACATAAGAGAAGCATTTTCATCATACCTGGTAGGCAGAAGTCTGTTGACAATCTAATCTTTTCTCTCTCTTTCTCTCCTTTTTTTGGCTTGTTCTTCTGGCAGGAGGTCTTGTGAGCTCTTAGAATTAGGATCCACTTGCGTTACTTATATTTGTTGTGAGACTGTTCAATACCAGCTCTTATTTTCCTCTAATAATTATCTGTATACCAGTTCTGGAGGGCAGACAGAAGCACACCTTTGGATATTGTTATTTCCTTCTGTTTTGTGACAGTGAGTGAGTGCCGGCCCTATGTTTCTTGTGCTAAAGAATAAGAATACTGATGTAACCTTCTCTTTTTACATGAAATTAAGTTTTAGGGGAAGTTGGTTTTGTTTTTTGTTTGTTTGTTTGTGTTTTGTTTTGGTTTTGTTTGTTGAGTTGTGGTAGAGTGTGGTATATTTTATTTCTAATGTTATATTTTGAAAGAAAAGCTGATAGGTTTCTGTGTTGTGGGAAGCAGGATACCAGACGTGTCGGAGGCTGCAAACCTTATAAGTTGCCTGAGAATCTACTTATTTTTAATCTGGGTAATATAAATCACTCTTTCCTGATAGAGATAATTGTTTTATGAGTACCCAAATCTGCTCTTATTTACTGTCAGATGCAAAGTCAGGAAACTCACTGGGATGCAGGTTGAAGAACAGGATGCAGAGGAGCTCATGAATACATTGAGCTGCCGACCATCCCACCCTTGCAGAGGGTAGCCTCCAGTGGCACCATCGTTTTCTTTCACAAAGGACTTTAGATTTTATACACATTCCAACAATAAGATAAGCAGCTGACAGAAAATTGGTAGTTTTCAATTACGTTTCTCTCCCCTGCATTTTTACATATAGATAAATGCCTTATGCTATGAATTATAAAGCCAGCAACACCATATGTATTGGCATGTTTTCTGCAGACTCTGAAGGACAGAAAGTATGTTTTGAGTTAGGACTGCTACTCATTATATAGTCTACAATTTGTTGTGCTCTAAGCTGTTACACATGGTAAAATTTCATCCCTGGGAGAGATCTTTGTCATCTGCCCATCATTCTTCACCCAGCTGATGAAGTAGGAGGGCAGTTTATGAGCAGGCTCCAGAGTAGGAGATGCCACATACTGAGGCTCACCATCAGGACTGTACAATAGTCAGCTTCATACTAAATCTGTATCCTTCTACTAAATCCACGTTTATGGGGTAGCATGAAATAACTCTCTTAACTGGCACAAGGCAGTGTAAAGTAAAAATCTGGGAAACCTTTGCGAGAAATGAACTGTATCTAATCCAGTTTGATATAGTAAGCAGCATATGATTAAGTCAAATCACCATCTTTATCCCATTTTTGTTTATACTCTTATCCCTAAGGCCAGTACCCTTCCCTCCTCCGGGCAAGCTGTGGACAGTTTTGTAATTGGAGGGATCAGTAACTCATCCCTCTGTTCCCTCCCCTCTTCCACCCACGAGTTCACGGCAATATTTATGATGAATAAGATGCAGTGCCCCATTAAAACCCAAATCACTGAAATAATGAACTGGAATAACTTGCCAGGGGCAAAGTGTGTTTCATTAAGATACCAGAAAAGATCCATAGACCAGGTCCTCAGGGGCCTAGTCTTTGCATTTACTCCCATCAAATGCAAAATAAAAGTACAACTATGAAGATGCTATCCTAATTTTATTTTGAGGCATGTCTTGTAAATTGAATCCACTATTCATCCAGTTTTGGGGGTTTTCTGTCATCTTTCTGTCATCCTCTGTCATGTTTCTTCTTCCTTGTTTTTTGTTTGTTTTGTTTTGTTTTTTTTTTAAGTGATGATGGTTAGCTGACAAGGTAATTCTCTCCCTGCCAGGTCAGCTCAAGGATCTGCAATTTATTTTTGTCTGTCACCTGTTGAAAAGGACTGAAGATTCCTTTTCTGCCAACAAAGGAATCCATTAGTAGCACAAAAGCAGCAGCTGCATCAAGGCAAGGACAGAATGTTGCCTTTTAATTTTCTACTTAGAAAAAAAAAAAAAAAAGAGTCCATATAGTGCTTAAAATCAGCTGCTATCTTTTTTTAACTCCTGAAATTACATTTTTCATCCCACAAAACCTTCTTGAAAAAATGATTTAAAAACTAACAAAATCATAGAGTTAAGATGTAGTCCTAGCTCAGTGCTGCATTGCTTCAATTTTTAAGCTCTGTAACCTTATCCAGAAGGTCTAGTGGTAAATCAGGTGGCTTCTCAAGACACTTTCAAAATTTGAGATTCACTGAGGCTGACTTGGCTGAGAATTCAGGTTACTGTCGGAAACCATAATGGTCTTACTGATGCAGAAAAAGAGCAGCAGCAGCCAACATTTGGTCATTTCTTTCCTTATCCTCCTACTGTTATATTGCATCCAGAAACATTGCAAATATAATTGGTTGTGTTGTATTTCAGTTTTCATTAAGAGGAAGGAGAACTAATAAAAATAAAAGCTCAAAGATTTAGAAGTTGATTACAGCCAAGATATCTGAAGAATGCTGTGGTATTTTTTTTTTAAGCTTTGTTTATTCTGTTCCTTGTATGCAGCATTACACTGACCTTTGGGAGGATGCTTCATATTGAGACAGTGTTTTTGTGATCTGTTAGCCTTCTTTAGTCTCTGCCAAATGCTGGTAGTGATGGGTTTTCAGGCACCCATTCCAGTGATGGTACTTCATATACTCTTTTCCTTGGCTTTTACTCCTTTCAGAAAGAGTATTTTCTGTCCTGGTAACATCAGCAGTGCGTGCAGTGTGGTATGTTGAGCTAATTGCCAATTAAGTAATAGGAAAGGCCAAGATCTAACAGAAAATCATTGTGCACAGTTCATTAACTACATTTCAGAGAACCAAAATCATGCCGTACAATTTTTAAAAACAGATTTAAAGGATGAACTTTATCTTCCTGAATACTGAATAGTTAACAATGCAGAGCACAATGGAAAGATACTCAGTTGAGCAGTTCTGTGCATTTTCAGTTCTTCCCCCTGCTCCCCAGGTAAATCTCTATTCAATTCAGCAATTTCTGTGGATGTACAATTCAGTAATTTCTATGGATTAGTTTTACCTTCTCTGTGAGATGAATGGCTTTAAAAAAGACATGGAGAGTCCCGAAAATATCCTAGTGTGGTGTGTAAATATGCCTCCTCTGTTTACAATCAACTAGGAAATACTAAATAAGGTTGAGGAAAACACTGCAGATGCCTTTTAGGCAAATATTAAAATATCTCAGCGGCTTCACAGAAAAATCATGAGAATAATGAAAGTATCAGAAAGTGTGCCTTATGGTAAGGGTGCATACCACGGCATACTTAAAAAGATTCAGCGAATACCTACAAGTAGTGTTAAAGTGCTATAAGAGGAAGCTTTTGTTTAATAAGTAAAGGTATAACAGGGCTGGTTCTTGATGCTACTGCTTGCTAGTGCTAGATGGATTTGGACAAGAAATGGAATGGGTGTATATGTGTTCATCTGAATGTGCTTGAATATAGGCAAAAATGGCCCACAATGAAAAAATGAGACATAAGAAGTGAGTTGTATTTGGGGGAGGAGTGGAAGTGTAGCAGGTCTGAGAGTGAGCAGCATTTTGCCTAGAGCAATGGGGTTTGAAATGTCAGTGCTAAGTGCATAGGTGGGAATGGGTAAAATACTTCCCAGAAAAGGAAAGGAGGGAGAGCAAAAAAAAAAATTTGGTAATTACAGGTATTATACTAGACCTAAAAGCCAATTGTGAAAATCTTTACCTTTAACAATTGAAGTATCAAGACGAAAATTTCTCAAAATAAGCTATTTGACATATGGTCTATCGCATAAACTTAAAACATACCATGATGCTTGTTTTTTTAAGATAGAAACAATGACATTTTAAAGATAGGAACATATAACCATAATACATTAAGATGTATTTTTAATCTTCCTGCTGATGGAATGCTGAGTGGCTGCTGGTTATAAAGATCTTTTTAAGGCACTTAGTTTATTTCTCTGTGAATGGAGCATCTTTCAAGAGAATTCATAACCCAGTATCACCTGAAGATCTTCTCTTATTGATATAGTTATTATCAAGAAGGTATTTTACAATCAGTTCTTTATGTATTTTTGATCTCTTGGTCACAGTTTTGTTTGCAGTTTTCACAGCTGTTTGTAGAATTCAAACGTGAAGTAGGTTGGAGGTTTCATGATTGTTAGGAGCGATAAAAAGTGTTGCTCACTATAAAAAAAAGCCAAAACAAACAACAAACCAAATCACTAAGTCACTAAAAAATTACCTACTTTACCTACTAAAAAGTTACCTACTGAAGCCTTAATCTGTGGTCTAACAGTGGCTTTTCCTGAAAGCACTGAAAGGAGGTGCTATAAAATTGAGTGGAACTGGAGGTTCTGGTTTTGAGAACAGGGAACAAGGCTTGCCAGTGTGAAAACACAGAATCTTGTTCTGGGGAAACACTGTGCCAGAACATGATCATCTGCTTTTCTCTCTGCATCTCAAGTTCTTAAAAGACTCTGAGAGCTCGGGGGTAGGTCAGTAAGTTTCAACCAGCTACCTTAGTGCTTATTCAAGGACTTTATTCCTTGCAAGAAAGAATTTAATATGTGTTCTTTGCCAAAATTCCACCATATGTCCCATCTTAATCACTTCAGAATCAATTTCCAGCTTTTTGTTTTTATTACACTTTTCTCTAATAGATTAAAGGACTCTTTTGTCTCCAGTATTTGCAACCAGTACTTAACATCCTGTAGCCAGGATGTTCCTCAGTCATCCCCTTGCTATGACAAACAGGTTGAAAGTGCTTGCTATAAGGCATTTTCTCCACTTCTTTTATATGTCTATTTTATGTCTCTCCACATTCATCTTTTTTTCTCTAGTCTCTTCTAATAAATAAAATCTAACATCATAATTGTTTACAGTGCTCCAGTATGAGTCATACTAGTTCCAAGAAAATTAACTTACTTCTTACAAGCAAATTCACATGATAACTGAGCTTTTTAGTCACTTAATCCATAAGGGTCGTGCAGTTCTTTTAGCCATAGCATTGTCCTGGAAAACCCAGTTAAATTGCTTGTCCACTCTATCCCCTAGATGCATTTCAGAGTTGCTGCTGTCCAGAGCGCACCCATTCTGGTTTATGACCTCTGTTCTTAATTCTTTTCTACACTGAATGCCGTGGTTTTCTAAACATTGAAGAGCATTGTGGCTGTTTTGTCCTTATTGTTAATTGTGATTTGTTTTAAAGCCAGACTTGTTTAATTTGCAAATGTAGCAGGAGTGATTTTAAATTTACTTCCAAACAACAAATATTATCAGGCTGTACAGATGAAAAACCTCCTGTGAGATGTAATTTCCTTTTCCATGTCCTTCCTTTGACACTATTAGATGGGAAATAGACAGATCCTTGGTGGTAGCATGCAGTTGTGTGCTTGCCTGGTAGCAAGAATGTAATGAAGTTCTGGAAGAGCAGACATCAGAAAGGAAGTTTCCTGCATTGAAAAGACCGTAAAATATTCTCTCAAAAAGATACTATTTAAAGTGTCATCTTAAATTGAAGGAAACTTCTACAATGCTGGCTATATGAGGTTAACAAGAGCTGTCAGACTTCTTCCACCTACCTGAGTGTTCTTTTAAGATCTATCCTGTGTCTGTTGGGAATTAGGAAGAGCAGTGGGTTATATACCACATAAAAAATAAAATCTGAAAAATCAGTAACAACAAGTTTATGGTTCAAATACAAAATAACCCTTCAGATCCATATTCAAGATACAAATTCAGTTTTGACTACAAAGTTACTGAAAATATTTTCAAATACATATTTGAAATACTTTCAACTACATATACAGGGTTGAGTCAGATTCATTAAATTGTTTCACAACAGCAGATAATCACAATAACCCTTAGAATTTAAAAGAATTGATTACTTGATAATATGCTAATGTGAAGTCTTAACTGATTTGATATTTTAAGTCTAATTTTGACACGAGCTTGTTTATTTATCTTCAGTTTGCAAATATATTGCTTTGCTCTTAGTGTAGTTTTAATACCTGTAAATTGTTACATTTTTACATTTTAT
This sequence comes from Chloroceryle amazona, assembly GCA_027560015.1. Taxonomy (NCBI): domain Eukaryota; kingdom Metazoa; phylum Chordata; class Aves; order Coraciiformes; family Cerylidae; genus Chloroceryle; species Chloroceryle amazona. The sequence continues at coordinate 55,538 of JANHFX010003224.1, read as the reverse complement.
TTTAGCTAAATGTTTTAAATCAAATTTATGAGACTTGGGATGAGTCACATTTCTTTCAGAACATAATGGAGAACCAGACCTCTTGATATTAGTCACAAGACTATCTCCTGACCATTTCTGTCTGTATTTAATTTAAATACATCTGGTTTTCATTGTAGGTTCACAGTCTTTGCAGGATAAACACAAGTTGCTAAATGCAAGCATTTTTATTAAAATGCTAATGATGTGCGAGGAAAAAAAATAATCTTTAGATGTGCCACGAAGCATAAAATAGTGGTGGTAAAAAAGTATAAGCAATTAATGAAATCATCTGGCTCATTATGTTATAGACATAGCACTGTATTTTTTTGTGAGAACAGTAGTCTTGCACATTAGTTACTCATTTCTTCAAGCTGTATACTGCAAAACACGCATCAAGACAGTGGAAAATCCATGATAAACCAAGGAAAGAAAATCTGCTACTCTATTTCTTCTCCTTAGTCTAATGACTTTTATTCTGACAAGACATGTAGACAAGCATGAAGTCTATTTGTCACATGATTTACTAGAAGCAGTGTGCCTTAAATAATTTTATCAGATGTAATCTCAAGTGTCAAATACGATAGCATAGATGAAGAGAGGTTTTCTTTTTCTCTATGTCGATAAATCCATTTTTGACCATGTTAGAGTAGTTACAGTATGATTAAGCTCATACCAAGCAAATAGGCACTGTGGTGCTACAACACAGGAAAAAGCAGGAAGCTTCATCATTAGGGTAGGTCTTAATGCTGTCTTTGGTATTTCCTCTATTAGGGGAGCTGGTGCTTCCTGGAGTGAAGGTTGCCGTGTGTCTTCTGAAGCTCATTTTTTTCATGAAAATCACCTATCACTTTATTCCTATAGAAAACCTAACACAAGATCCATCTCAAAATTTTAGGTTTCAACATTTTTTGTGTCCCATTATATGATGTTAATTCTGTTACAAGAAAGTGTAAAGCCAGGGTTAAATTTGGCAAGTAACTGCTTTGAAATGCACATGTCAACATGATCACGCAGAAATTATTACTGAATTTCTGGTACTGAGGAAACCATCATATTATTTCCTTCGTTCCACTGTGCCTCTACTTAATGTTTCAGTCCCCATGCACTGTACTGACAAAGGTCTGTATGCTCCTGTCTTTGTCATTTCTGGTTAAGAGTCCAAAGAATGACCTGCAAAAGTTTGGACTTTGGATGCCATGACAGATCAGAAATACTGAAAATACAGCTCTTCAAAATTGCCAATGCATTTCTGTGTTTACTAGAAAAGAACAGACAGATTGCAGCATTAAAATAAACTACCAAATCAAACAGTAAGGTAAGATGCCATCTCTCAGTTAAGACCGACTTCTTGTCAAATTTTAGTATGTTAGAAAGAGAATCCTCAGTCATATCATCACCACAGAAGCTACCTGGGCTGTGACCTAGAGCTACTCTTGTGTTAAGAACAAAAAGGTGCTGTGTAAAACAGCACTGCAAAATGCCTGGTGAGTTTGTTTATTTGTATCAAAGATTTTCATTACCTCATTAGATGTTTTCATATTGTTGGTATTGTAATGGGAATTAGAACATTTTCTTAAAGAAAGGAGACCCCCAAATTTCTCAGAATGTTTCAGAACATAATATTACAGTAAAAATATTGTACATTTAAAAAATAATTCAATGTAAAATTCTGAGAAATAGAAAGACCAAATGACCAAATTTGTCCTTCTGTGATTCATTTGACAGATGCATTAGCAGACTACAGAATGTGATATACAGCACATTTTGGTAGTTACAGATAGCAGCATCTTTCATTTTGCCTTTTTAAATGTACTATTAAGGCATGCTGGATGATGTTCTTGTACCTCCATCTGTATTAAAGCACAGAAATGCCAATGAATGTAATAATACTAGTTCAGTTTCTGATAGTGGTTACTGCAAGTAACTTTTTATCTGTTCTTCTCTTGTCATTTCAGCTGTACATCAGGGAAGTAATCTTACACACATCCCCCCCAGTACATTGAATGTGAAAAGCCCCTCCAGTTAAATTAGATCAATTGAATATTTGAGACAATTAAAAAAAAGTTGAGTAAGTCAGGGAAGAAGGATGAAGGCAAGCATGATAGAAAGTGAGTGTAAAAGTTAGTAGATTAAAGCCTCTATAATTTATTTTCTTTAAACATGGGAATGTGTGAATCATAGAATAGATTGGGTTGGAAAAGACCTCCAAGATCATCAAGTCCAACCCCTGATCCAACTCCAATTACTAT
>JANHFX010003224.1:38109-53168 GCA_027560015.1 Chloroceryle amazona | reverse complement strand
CCCAGAGACCTGGGTGGCTGCATCCTTCTTCGAGGGGAGTGTCTGAGCAGACACACTCCTAGTATTAACAGCAGTAATGGCTTTTGTTTTTCTGGAAACCATTGCTAGCTTTAAAAAGCACACTTACCTATGAGAAGTGGGAGCTGGTTGTGCCCTGCCTGCTTGAAATGCCTTGAAATTGTTGTTCCACACCCCTGTTAGACTGCTCCTGTGGGGTGCGTGAGCGACCTTCGCTCATGCTTCTGAAGGCTCTTATATAGGCTCCTGGAGGCTCTTATATAGCCTCCCCTAGCACTTGCTAACGAGCCTGACCCACCCCTCACTCACCTTAATTGGTTCTGAGGAGGAGCTAAGCCTGGGCAGCAAATGGCCAAGTAGCTCTCTCAGTAGAATGTTTCTGATTTGGAGATGCACTAACATATCACTCAAGATAAATGCTGATTACTTGGCTTTAACTTGGTAAAACAATGTCTGCAAGTGATTATGTGCTTTCTCTTTTTCTTACATAATGACTATATTACTCTTCAGTTGTGGGGCCAGGCAATGAAAAATCAGACCAGTTTATATTGTGTGAAAACTTAACAGTACCATTTGAATGACCAGCCTTGTTTGCTGGGTGCTTATGGTCACATATAACCCCCAAATAGACCTAAACAAATTGAAAAATTATAATATAATAATAATTCTGTTATTTTACCCAAAAGCTAGTCATCAAGAATTAGGAAGTTACTACTGTCTGGCCGAAGTATGAAAACTGTAGAACGTAATAGGGGAAAATATTAAATTTTCACTAAATTTTCAGAAAGTCTGTTTAAGTTTTGGTAAGCAAAGACAATAGACGTTGTAACATTTGAACTCTAGTGCTGCAAAACAGGCCTAGTAAGCGCATGAACCCCAACCCTACTACATATTACAGCTCATACTTTCAAATTAGAGATTTCATGAAAACAGGTAGGGTGCATGTTTTGAAAGGATTCTCTCTTTCAGATATACTTTACTGGCATTTTCATTTTACCTCTTTTGTTACCAGCTCCTAAACAGAGAAAGCCCCTGTATTGGAGACCACATGTTCCTTGGTGTGAATGCCTCCAGGTCCATATCAGAAATTAAGTAAATAAAGTATCGCTGTGCAGGACCTATAGGCAAATGTTTGATGGAGTTTGTGGGACTCTGTTTTATTGCTTGGAAGAATGTGGAGTTGCTGCAAAATGTTACAGTACTACTTTGCAATCAACACCTTCTAAATGAGCAGGTTATTTTGATTTCATGGCTTGCTGCCATACAGAAATAGCATCTGTGAGAGAATACACTCAAATGCTACATTCAACTGAATAGTTATCAATTAAAACATTTATAATTATTTGAAATTGGTCTGTTGGAATGGAGCTAGTTAATAATGCAACTCTGAGAACTAAGGAAAAATGTCTTTTTCTGTGGCTGACTTGCCTAAATTATATTTATCTACATTTCAAAGTGTACATTTTGTCACAATGATATGAAACTTGGAACAAGATCTCTGTAATGCAATTTTCTAGGCTTCAGTCCTGCAAACTGATGAGTGCCTCCTGTAATTTTGCTGTATGTGTTCATCCTGCACTTAAATATTTGCAGACACTTCAGTAGATCAGGCCTTTGGCTCTCATATACCTGTTTGATTTTTTTAATTTAACTTGTTTCCTCTTGATACGCAAGAGTGAAAAGCAAAGCAGAATAATTTGGATGTGTAAAATCAAGTGCATCTCTCTTGTGGCTTTGTTTATAGATCTATAAATTGCTTAGAAGAGATCTTAAATGGTTCTCTGGATTTAGTCATTAAGCTGATTATTAATACTTTTTATAATATAATTTTCATACTTTAAACTACTTTCTATATGAATAAACATTATAATATTACAAAATTAAATGCTGGCATTTTCAGGTGTATTGCATAGCAAAGACAGAGCACACATGCAGTCATGGGTGTCAGTTGTAGAAATCCTGCCAATCCTGCATGTCATTGTAGAAATTCAGGGTCAGATGGATCTCACTGTACTTTTTGCTTGTTTTTGTTGGGGGTTGACAAATCTGGTTGCCTGAGAGAGGTAAGGCTGCAGCAGCTCCCCATGCCTGGGCTCAGCCAGCAGCGATGCTCAGCAGCTCACACAGTGCAGGCGTACATCTGTATGTGGGTTGCCGTGTAGATCAACAGGCAGAGAGCGACAGCAGTCGCAGCAGCCCCAACAGCTTCTGTTGGCTGATCAAGGTGAAAACCTGTTACTGAAAAGCATGTGTCCATACATAAATGTGGACCCCTCTTGTAGCTGGCCTTAGTCACTCAGGCTGTCCCAAACTTGGCCTTCAATCCCCAGGCATCCCCAGCAGTGGCTCCAATACCTGTTCCCAAGCCTCTTGCCCTAATTGCTGGCTGTCCACCAGCAGTTAGTACTGGCATACGCATCCACAACATGTGTGTCTACTCCAGTTTCTACAATTACTGGCATCCTGAATACATGGGCTCCTGCAGTCTGTGGCCACTCAGATCCCTCACACATTCCAGTCTCTCCAGTTACTGTCACCATGAGCACCTGGGCCCCTTGGGCTCATGGTCCCCCCCCTGTGGTGTCACGCCTCTGTACACACCCATGAACGCAGACTAAGGAGACCCTCACCCAGGAAATAAGTCAGAGATGGAATTTAATAAGAAACCAGGACACACTTTGGTGATCAGGCCAGACAAATGTACATGTTTAATTGGGCCCTCTTGTCCCCTTACCCATTTTCTCACCTTTGTTCCTTCCCAGGCCACCTTCATTTAATCTAAGTGCAATCATGACATCAGTATTCTTTCTGTTTAGCATGGGAAGATGTGATTCCTGCTGTCTATCGGGTGCAGCAGTTTTGGCACAGGGACTCATCCAAGGGCTGTTCTGGTGGTACACATCCATGTGTCCCCCCCTTGCTGACTATGCATTATGAGAGATTTCTGCAGATTCTCTGTGCCTCTGAATCTGTAAGCGGGGCTGATAGAGGGTATGTACATGAAAAGTATCAACTGATAATTAGCAGGCAATAAACTATGCTTTTAATAAGAGTTTTTTTCTTAAAAATAATCCAAATCTTACAGAAGCTATGCTTCAGTTGTAATTATTGAAACTAGTAATAACCAGCATTTTTCTTTTAAAATCTTCAGAATACAACTAAGTCTACCATTCATAAGTATCCTTGAAAAGCAGTCATTAAAACACAGAGGATCTTTGAAATGGTAGATGGCAGCTCAAACCTGTAAAAATGCCCATGGATCTCACCAATAGCTACTCTGAAATGTGTAAGCTTAAAACCAAAAGGCACAAATAACGTATTATTCCAAAATCCAACGAATTCCAGTAAACATTGAATTGATTTTTCTTTTTTCTCCTTTTTGCAGCTGCTAGTCTGATTCAAACTGTTTATTCACAGGATGAAAGAGATGTTTTTAAGCATTCTCAGCAGTTCCGAGTGATTGATGTAAATTTTAAAAAAGCTACTCTGATTTCCTAGAGTTGCTAGGAAACATGCAGTTTGAAGATGAAGTCTCCCACTAAACTTGTCTTTGGCTGTACAATAGGAAGTATGTTACAAGGTATCCTGAGTTACAAATTAAAGATAAACTGTTAATTTTTGATAAATATATATAAATACATACTCTATGAACATAGGAAGATTTTCATATAATCTTACTTCACTTTTCTGAAACATAAAATTATTTTTATCTTAGAAATGGCTCTATTTTAAGAGTTAATTTCAAGTTTACATTCTGGGTAGTCTTGTTCTTTTCTTTTTTAAACTTCTAACAAAATGGAAACTCTCAAAACATAATGGCAATTATGGTTTTAATTTTACTGGAGAAGTTAATGCCTTTTGTCCCTTAAAAGTTGCTGTCCAGAGTAACCAAAAAGTCATCTTTATTGTATGAAAGAATGGGTGGTTTTAATAGTGAATATTTATTTGTATTCATGGCTGAATTTTATTTATTTTTTTTTATGCTAGTTTTAGAGCCTTGGGTGTGTTTAGTTATCTTGGAGTCAAAGTTAAATTAGGCTTTAAGGCACAAAAGGAAGCTACATGTGAGTATAGGAACAGAATAACACGCTGTTCTGAGTACTTGGCAGGAGGTTTATTGATTTTTGTTCACTGAAATTTTTTACCAGGCAATCTTTAAACAGCAAAGCAGTATGCTTTCAGAAAAGTGTGAGTAATGCCTGTGAATTACAGCAGCACTAAGTGATCTTTTTCTTATTCATAACCTTAGGAGAAAGAACAGCCAGTTGCTGATAGAGCAAACAGTATGAGCAGGGCCTTGGAAGACTGGATGCCTGACCCTTTGCTGCTGCCATGATGATTGAAGGCAGTGTTTAAGTACCACTGAGCAACACCTCATTATCTGAAAGCATTTCAAAACAAAACCTTTTTGCAGTTCAGTGATTCAAGAAAGTAACCAAACTGTATTCATAATGAAAAGTAAAGTGGAGTTGTTGATCTTACCACAAATTAAAAGATGCCTAATCTTCTTAAAAATATATGTTTCTAATAGGAATACTAAATGACCCTGTGTTACAGAGTGGTTGATTAACTGCAAGATGAGATAGATGTGTGCCTGCTTGAAAATCCTTGTAGGGGGAAGAATTAATGTTGATTCATAATGAATCCATGGATGCAAATAAGAAAAATAAGTCATCTCATTAGCTGCATGAACTATCTGAGAGGACAAAATAACAGAAAGACAAAACAGAGTGAAAAAAATGGAAATGGGAAGGATGATGTAGCAGCAAGGGAAGAAAAGTCCCATAGGGCTTCTTAATTGTCTAATGAAGCAAAAGTGCCTACTGAGCAACTGGCTGAAGAAGTTACTGATTCTTGAGGTCTGAATTCTTTGATGTGCAAATGTAAAGGAAGCAGGAGAGTTAAATTCACAGTGTAATTAACTACCAGTGTGCTGTCCTGCTTGATAAAATAATTCATTAGAAAAATGCCACAGAAAACAGACATCTTGTGACAATACAGTTGCCATTCAGATCCCTGGTGCCTTCTGTACCTTGTAAGAACCTTCTGCAAATATATTTGATGGTTTTGTTTGTTATAGGTGCTATGTTTTCTTGCTTTGTAGATTAGGCGCTATTTCTTTCACATACTAAAGGTATAGCTCAAAAAAAGACCTATAGACAGAATTAATTATCTTTTTTTGGTGGTTAATTCTTGGAGAGAAGTCACAGCTTCCAAAGAAAGGGGCAGAGAGGGGAGAAAAATGGTAACTGAGCTAGAGTATATTGCAGATCATCAGTGTGCCAGGACATTAGTTCTTCTAATGCTATTGACATGAGAGTGTAAGTGGAAAAGAAGGCACGAAGAGTAAACTTATAAATATTTGTAAAAGAATGGGAGTTTTGTATTGCACTCCAAAGTTAAGATTTCCCATTGAAACTTGGACCAAATCCTGTAACAACCCTGGAGTCCTCATCACCTCTGAGACATTGGTTCATTGTGTTTCCAAGTCAGTGTTTATTGAGCAAAAATACAGAGCTGGTTGAATTGTTCACTACTCATAAAATCACTTATAAATTTAACCTATCTCAATATATTAATGAACTGATTCTGTTTGGGCTTTCTTTTTGGTTGGTGGGTTTTTTGGGTTTGTGGGTTTTTGTGTCTGTTTTGTTTCTTGTTTGTGTGTGTTTGTTTGTTTTGGTTTGGTTTTGGGGTTTTTTTGGTGGTTTTTTTTTTGTGTGTGTGGGGGGGTTGTTTTTTATTGGTTGGGTTTTTACTGTGTTTATTTAGCACCTGTAGGCAGTAGAAAAAAGAAATTTGAGTAATTGGGAGCAAGGATTAGAATGGTCTTTGCTCCAGTTTAGTGGTTCTTGTTACATTGTCACATGTTCTTGAAAGTGTAAATTCTGTTCAAGAAGAGTTTCTTATTTATGGTTCATCAAATTAATAGGCTTCTTAATAGGCTTTCATTCATGTGAAATGGGGAAAGTAGTTACGTTCTTTAAATAGGATGATATAGTAGAAGCACGACTGTTGGTGAAGGTCTGGGCAAGTGTGCAGTACTGGGGGCAGTGGATATAAACTTGCATTTCAACTTGAAAAATCTGGCAAAGATGAAGAGTACAATTACAGAAAACAAAGATAATGAAAAGGAAATTGTTCCTACAAGCTTTTGTAAAGGGAACTAGAGCCACTTTTGGACTTTAAAGAGATGTCCAGCTAACATACACAATCTGTAGGCATAGCAGTGCTATAAGAGCAGGCCTGGCTTGAAGTTTACTTATAGTAATCCCAGACCACCATAGTGCTATACAACTGTGCAGGCACAAGGAACTTGACTGTCATCGCTGTTGTGGTAATAATGAAGGCTAGTAAATGCTCATGGCTAAGGAATTGATTTCAGAAGGAAATAAAGGGTTCTTGGGTGATGGTTGAGAAGCCAGACTTTTGAATAAGAGGTACTGCCCTTTCTAATGGCACAGTCTGACTGAGAATGCTAAAACTTGTTGATTGATCACAAAATTAAATTTCAAAGACCAAAATAGTAGAAAAGGACAAAGGAAGATATATTAAATAATATGCAAAGTACATCACAGTATTTGTTAAATTCAAAAGTTTCTTGGTTATTTTAAATACTGAACAAGATTTATGAGGAGTTAGTTATCACAAAAAATGTCAACTCTTTTAAGAAAATCAAGATAACAAGCAATTAGATGCTTACTAAAATCTGTAAAAGAGCCTGAAGTAAAAACAAATACAAAACACTGATTAGGTTGAAGTATTGTGTGGCTCCTAAAAGGCTTTGATTATAACTTGCCACTGTGTTAATTTACTGCTGTTTTATTGCAATTATATATATTCATGTTTTGAAAAAGGATGGAGAGACAGAGATTTCTTTTAAATGGTTGTATGTATTTATAGCCTAATCTGGATGGAACCTCTATCAGTTCTAAAACTTGAATGTGTATAATTACCATAGTATACCCAGAAATGAGAATTGCAATAAGCATTCTGATTTACCTCCGCTCGCTGAGTGTACCAAGCCAGAGCTCTTGAATGCTTTCCTCTGGCCCCTCTCTGCCCATTCAGCATGTGGGGTTACTGAGAGGAGCCCTGAGCAGATGTCAGGGGCTGATACAGCGATCATGCTGTTCCCATGCTGAAAGCCTGGCCAAGGGAGGTTCAGGGGAGATCTTGTCATGGTAAACATTGCAATTTACTGACAGAGGCAACTGCCAATCCTAATGCACCTTCACCTGCCTACATCTCCATTGCTTTCCTTCTCTGCCTTTCTTTCTGACTGCGCTTTTGGGTTGGTTTATTGCTGCTGTCCTCCCACACATCACTTACATGTCCCACATGACACCCCTCCCCTCTGTAATGCTGTTGCATTTCTTTGCTTCCTCTTCACCCCTTTAACATCTCCCCCCTTCTCAATTTCAAATTTAGTAGAATATGTAGCCTATTTTTACTGCTTTTTGATCTTACAATCTTTATTCAGCTGACTTCCATTGCCTGCTGTTTGTGATTTCCTTTGTGTCTACATTATGAATGCTTTATGTCCTTGCAAAATAATGATGTCATCTACATGTTTGGTTAAGTAGGGAGGTGATGGAGTACACTGGCTATTTTCACTTGTAAAACAAATGTCTTTGTAGTGAGGGCCTAAGTGCGCAGCGAAGCCACACAGAATATGTAAGGAAATACAGACATTTTTCTAAAGTGTGTTTTGAGAGATTAAAGAATCCTTACAACTGAGGAGTATAGAGAGGCAGGTCTACCCTTGTGTCCTGGCAACACCTCTCATCCTAATGAAGCATCACAAGACACTGCAAGCTTTCAGAAGCGTTCTGGGAGGTCCCTGTGTTCAAAAACGTACGTGCTTCCTATTCAGCAGCCAGTGTCCCAGTTTTCCTCATCTCCTTTGCGCTCCAGACAGCTCACCAGGAGTTTTCTTGAATCTAGCAAGCCAAAGGCCCTATAGTGGTGACTGGCCCTTTTGGGAAACTGAATGGTCAAAAGGGACTTAAATCTGTTAATGAGCATTAGATATTAATTAAACTCTGCTGTTGCAGTTAAATGCCTTCCATTTTATTACATATTTTCAAAATGTCTTACTCATTTTGCTAAAATTATGATGCTTCATTGTGAGAAAAGAAGGGTAGTGTACTGTGAGGACTGAAAGGAGTATGTCCAGGCATGCAATCACTCTCTGCTTTCACAGGGGAAAAAAGAGAGTCATACTAATGACTGTTCTTTTGTTCAGGAGTGGCTTTTACTTAGGCAGCAATATCTCAACAAGGTTGAGAGCTGTAAAGTGAAAGAGGCAGTGGATAATGCCGTTTGAGCACCGCAGCCCACAGCGCAGCCTCCGGCAGGAGTGCTGCTATCGCAGATACGCCTGGGCTCCTCCTCGGGCAGCTGGGTGGTAACATCATGTACAGCCATACCACTTCAGACATACAGACAAAACCATGTGTGCTGTCGATGTGAAACAGCCTCACTTCTTGTCCACAGCTGAGATAAATCAGGAGGGATGGATGTGCTGTGTGTACAGAACCCACTCAGCTGAAAGAAGCAAGGGGAAGGAAAGGATTTTTATCATGGCAGGGTGGATATTTTTGTATCTGAACAAAATGAGGGATTTGTAGTATTTACTGACACAGTTTTTGTTTACTGTAATTTGAACCAGCATTCATTTTTTACTGAGCCAACAGAAAAGAATTTTTGGAGAGCTAGAGGACAAGGTAGTTCCAAAATCAAACCTGGATTCTGCAGAAGAGAGGGAGGACAGATCTTCTGCCTGTAGCAGTGCCTGTAATATCAGAGAGAGAACCCAGGTTTACTTTTAACAGTTTCATCTATCAATACATTTGAACACAGTTATTATCACCATGAGTTACTGTGCAATTACCTTTGTTCCCAGCGGAGTTCCTGTTTCATAGCTGTTTAATTATGTGCATTATTTCAGGGTAACTATGCAATTTAACTCGTGTCACTTGGAAATAAATGTTCAAGGCAAGGCACTGTCATAACACAAGAGGCTTCATAGCCAGGATTTGGTTGCCAGAGAAGGATACAAAGTCATTTGTTGTTGTCGCCTACCACTGTCTTTTGGAGGAATCATATAGACACGGGGGTTCATACCTTGGTTATTTAAGGTGCCTGAAAGAGGTGTGAATATCCTTTGTGTCACAGAGTCTGAAGAAGCTTTAGTGCCAACAGAGCCGGGAGGGTAAAGATGTTTAGTAAATTCTTCCCCTTGTATCCAGCCACAATAAACTTAATGCATTTGTAGCCAACATAAGAGCCTTTTTCCTGGGAATATTTCTAACTAAATCTCAGTTCTAGGGGTCACTGTTTAGCTCTTGTATGTGTTTTGCTGAGCATGTAACAGCCATTTTAGACTCAAGGCAACTAATGCAGTTTTGACCTGTTAAACATTTCATCTGCTAAAAAAAATCAAAACAAAACAAACCCAGAAACAAACACAAAACCAAGCAAACAGACAAAAACACAGAAAAAAATTTTGAAGTGTAGCAGCTCCTGTAATTTCTGAGCCAGAAAGATTCTTTCGTTATACTGCTTGCCATTTTACTACACTGAGTTTAATAAAACACCTCATGAAACTCTCTCCTAAGGAAAGCTCACTGTCTGAGGCATGTTCAGATAAACACCTTTATAGCATCATTCAGAGGAGGAAGGGACAAGTGTAAGGCCCTGATGGCTGAGACGTGTTCTGGCCACCTCAAGGACAGACATGAGACACACATGCTGAGACAGGCCTGTCCACCAGCAGCTCAGACCAGAGGCTCTCTGTTAATTGGAGCAGCATTTACCTTAAGCATACTCAGGGAGTCAGGTGTGTTTGTAGATGTGCTTTGAAATTCAAAACTGTTTCTTGATGTTGGAGGTGGGAAACAGGACAGTTTCAAAACAAGATTAAAATGTGGATTTTGGAAGAAGGGAAGAATTTAGTAAAAATTTTGACATGGAAAGAGCAAAAGTCTCAGTAAAATGTAGAAGCTGCCATCAGTCATCAGTATTTAACATGGGAAGCTAGAAACCATCAAGATTATGTCCATCAAAAAATGGCAATGCCATATTATCATGTAAATATGATCTAAGATGAGTGTTACTGAAGGCTACTCAAGTATGTATAAACACATTTTATAGTAATATAGTAATATAATTAATATGCTGAGAAGAATGGATAATATCAGCACGCGCCTGAGGTACAATAAGCTTTGCGTGAAGTTCACAACTTAACCGCTGTTACAGCAGAACCCATCAAGAGAAGAAGTATGAACAAGATGTGATGGATGTAAAAGGTGCATTTATATATTCATGGCAGGAAATCCATTAAGCAGAAAAGAAAATTGCACACAGCAAACATGATGAGGCATTGCCCTAAGTAAGTAGATACAAGCTACCAGCCAGAAACAAAAATCTAGCAAACTTCTGATTGAAAGAAGAAAAAAATGTTACAGAAGTAAATTATTCTGAAAAGTGGTATCTGAACTCCTAGAATATTCAGGAGAAGCTGCATCTTTCTTTATCTTGGTTTTAGTATATATACAGGCAGAGTTTCTCCCACAGGGAAAAGAGAAAACTTCAATTATGACATTGCAATAATGATTATGTTCATTGTTTAAAAGGGAGCTCATAAAAATTAATACTGTCTTTCCAGAGGATCATGACTACTATGTTGAAAGTTTAAAAGGAATGATAAACTAGCCAAAAAAAATGACTCTCAAAAGAGATTAATGTATTTAGGTTTCACTGTGATTTTCTTTCTAAAGACTTTGAAGTCATTAAGTGTAACGTAGTACTTACTGAGATGAAGTAGGATAGAATTTGGACTTTCCTTATTTTATTGTAAACTGTATTATTTTAATATTTCTAATACTGTGTTCTCAGAAAGAGGATATAGATCCAACCCAAAGCACAGTTTTGGTTTAGGAATATGAGTCTGAAAGAGGATGCTCAGTATTAACATTTACCATATTACTGTCACTGGAAAATCTGATTGCTCTTCAACATCATTCTCTCTGAATAAAAGAGATCATTAATTTGATCGAGCAAATTTGATAATGCATTTATTATTCAAAAGACTCTATCTTATATTGTCTTAAGTATTTAGGCAGATAATATGGCAAGTTAAATGTGATATGAGATAAAGCCTTATGTCACAATTATTCACTCCTTTTTCTTTCTTTCTGATCAGGCATTTTTAGCTCTCTGAATGCTGGTGTTACAAGGTACAATTCCTTTTGAGATAATCACTGAACAGAAGATAACCATGTGGCTCTTCATCTGTCTTCTTATTACACCCTGTTTTGTCTTCTGCCTGACAGGTAAGATGACTTCCCATGTTAATTCATTTAACTAACTGTTTTCAGTTTTATGCATTTCAAGTTGAATTATGCTGTTTGTATGGCTTTAATTCATTTCTGCAGATACAATGAATTGCTAACTATGAATAATGAAGCTGCAAGGAAGCATACTTACTACTGTGGAAGCCATTTTTCAAAGCTTGAAAAAATAGGAGATCTGGAGCTTTTTTTTTTTTTTCTAATTCAGTATACAAAATTATTTCTTTCTCTAGATTATAAAAAATGTGTCAATCATCTATTTGTGCACAGGTGATCAATGTGGTTAGAAGAATGGAAATATGGCCACAAGAAGAGACACTAAAACTAAATTTATGTAATATAAACACCATGTAAAATCACAAAATTCATGAAGTCCTAGCAGCATGGTGTAGTGGTAGTTTTCATAATACATTAGGGAAACACTGCATATACGAACGTTAAATTACAAATGGTAAATTTTTTCATAGATAGAGATGGGGCCATAAACATTAAAATATTCAGGTGTCGTATTTCTAACATGAAATTACAGAGATATGTGCAGCTGAAATTTTTGGTTTGGTTCTAAGAGATGGAAGGAGCTCTTTGGAAAGTAAAATTAAAGATTTGGACTAGTTCCTAGGCCAGCTGTTCTGAACTTCAAGATATGTAAAACCTGTTTCAGAGATCCCTAACAATTCAAATTAATGCTGTCTTTTAGTTGCTGTGATGAATTGTATTGCCAGCATAACCAGGACTCTTCTCAAGAAAGAAACCAGTTTGCTTATGTATTAACTACATGCTTTACCTGAGCATGTAAAAAGTGGAGTAATTAATTGTGCACATGTGAAATACTGACTGGGGTATTCCAATATTTTGTAGTAATGCTTTCAGTTATTTTCAAGGTAGGCTTGAGATCCTTCCCTACTTTGAGTGGAAAGTCTCTCATAAAGCTAGTTCTACTGCATTTCATAAAACGTTCTGTTTCTCTGGGTTCTTGATGTAATTAATGAGTCCCTAATTGAAATAAGATGTTCATAGTCTTTCTTAATCTGGCCTACTAGTTCAGGCATCCATTGCCTCAACTGCACTACCATAAGACCATATTGTTTGTATTACTGAGTCCAAAAATCCAGTTAACACTGTGATGCAAACTCAGGGTCTTTAAGTAATTATGCCATAGCTCACAGGAGTGCTTTTTGGTTTAGTGAGAATGTTATTTTATTTGATGAAGGGTTTGAACTCGGTTCTTTATTCCATATCTGAGTTTTCTGGAGGACATACTGACACCTAATAAAAGTAAAGACCTTTCAGGACCTAATTAATGTCTATAAACACATAAGGGCTGGGTGTCAAGAAGGCAGGGACAATCTCTTTTCACTTGTGCTTTGTGGTAGGATGAGGGGCAATGTATTCAAGCTAGAGTACAGAAAGTTCCACCTCATTGTGAGGAAGAACTTCTTTACTGTAAGAGTTGTAGAGCATTGGAATAGACTCACCAGAGAGGTTGCGGAGTCTCCTTCTCTGAAGACTTTCAAGACCTTTCTGGATGCATTTCTGCATGATCTGCTCTGGCAGGGGGGTGGGACTCAATGATCTTCGGTGGTCCCTTCCAACCTCTATCATTCTGTGAAAATATTATGATCTCATGCTTACAATGTGTTTGTTATGTGTTTAAATGTCATTTAAGATATGAGGGTTGCTGGTGGCACCAAAATTAAAAATTAAAACTACTCCCTTTAATTTAATATGGAGCTTTTCCTGAAAAAAAGGAGCCTGTTGACTGCCATCCATAATGTTAGACACGTGAATTCACTCTGGATGTAGTGACATCAAACGAAATCATCAGCCACAGTAGCCAAGCAAGTGATGGATATTGATTGATAAAAAAGTTGAGTCAATCACTTAAAACAAATATTCAGTTAATTTTTTGATGGGCAATACCAAATGATTAATGCTATTACTGGTGTATTACACACATTGCAGTTGTGCCCAGAAGCCAGAAATCTTGGCAGCAGAATGCACCTCCTGGCAGGTACCTTAGAATGACGTGGGAAGATTTTGTGCTATATGGGTCCTGAGTACGTGACATAGGAAGAACAAAGATGGGTATGATTATATTACATGCAGTTTTAATATGGATTGATATATTCATAGCAATGTTTGCTTGATCTTTCACTTGACTCTAACTGGCTAGTTAGGCTGTGATTCCTGTAAGAATAGGAGGCATTCTTGTGAAGGGATTTGAGTGAGACTGGGTTGCTAGTGCTGTTTCCAGTTCAGAGAAACTTCCTAACTGATCTTCTGGCATGGAATAAATCCAGGACCTGCTTGTGCTTCTCATTAAAAGCCAAAGGTAAGACCACTATCTGTATAGATATGGCACCACCCTCCAATGTGGAAGGTTCATAGTCTTACACAGAGGGAATTCCTTGTTTCTAGGTATATTATTGCAGGGCTGAGTAGTGTGCACACTCTAGTCTTAGACCTGCTCTATTTTGCATAAATAATTAAATATCCATTTCATTGCTGCTGTCACTTAGGGTTTATGGTGCCCATCTGGATTAGATAAAACTGATGCTGCAGTCTTATCTCTTCCCCAGCACTTGAAACTTGTTGGAGAGTTTCTCATTTCAGATGAGTGCTAGAGCTGCTGGCTGTTAGTCTTAGCAAATTTTCCTGTTCAATGTTATTTCTTGACAATGAAAAAGTCATGGTATCCAGAAAATACATAGCTGCAGTAACCAAGGTGAAATAGAAGGGGTTGCTTGGGAGTGTTCACAGCATGGTTAAAAAGTGAAAAATAGATACTGTATAGAGAAAAGAGTGCGATTACAAGTGATCAGGTCCAGTTTTAGGAGGTATTCAGTATTTTCCCACAAGGGGAATTCTGACAATGTCAATGGTAATGGAGAGTGTGGGAACTGAGAACAGTATTTAAGTAAAGATGATGAATTCTCATTTCAGTAAGTTATTTCGTGCCTATTACTCGTAATGTTTTACTTTTCTCTTCTTACTGCTGACATCTGGGTTCTTTCCAACATAATTCTAAGTTGGCTTTGACTCCCTGTTAAAGTCATACCCTATTGCTATGTCTGAATTTTAAACTTTTGTCTAGTACATCCCATACAAATCAATGAACCAAAGTGTCTTCACTTGGGATAATAACCTTTCACCAAAAGAATCAGGAGTCTTTTTCAACAACAGGCTTGTTTTGTTTCTTCCTTCAGAAGAATAACTAAAGCTGCAAAGGCCCTATATTTTATTGTGATTAATGAATATTTGATAACATTTGGCTGTAAGAGGAATCAATAGCAAAGAAAAAAAGTTACTGTGTTCCTCTGATATGTTATTTCAGATCAAACTATTCTACTTTATAGTTTGGGATTGCATAGTACCGAGCTAGGCAGTGCCTGAGTTGGGTCAGACCAGGCAGCTTGTCACTCTAGTATTTTGAGCTGTGCAAAATGAGGCAATATTCCACACATAAAAAAGTGAAAAGCACTTCTGCTTTTTAGGGATCCTGATGCCTTATTTTCAAAAATCACTAGGACCACAAGATTCGGTGAAAGCTGGTAAAGTGAAAAAAGCTGGTAAGGCACAGGGCCTCTCTGTGCAGGTCAATTATTTCTATGATCACGTGACCCACCTGCTGGATGAGGGGAGGGCTGTGGATGTGGTCTATCTGGACTTCAGCAAGGCCTTTGA